>JAPWTK010000789.1:0-161436 GCA_029963805.1 Aromia moschata | reverse complement strand
TCGCTATGCTGTGACATAAACGGTTCGCCGTCCATACCCTAAAACCAACCCCATGTCGAAATATGAATTCATAAGATTTTGACGGCAATTCAGAGATTGACGGAATGGACTAGGAAGGATTCCGTCGGGAGAAAATTCCGTCTCGGAACACATTAGGACCTCCTCAATAAGTTCTATGCATTTGGTCGCTGCCCCATCTCATCACAACTCGCTTTCACTCTTTGATAACTCAAGCTCCCGTCCAGGCCACACCTACACCGACCCCCCTTTCACCCCCTCCGGGTCCGTCTCTGTAAAAGGCTACGTGGGAAGTTGTTTTGTCCATTGCGGATGACCAATTGAGCGCTAAAAATAAAATTCCACCTCCAACCCACAACCCAAAATTTGCCGCGTTGAGTTATTGTAAGCAGGTTTTGAGGTGACTCAGAAACCCTCCCTGAGGATGCTTGAATCCTTTTCGGCACACCTCGAGTCGTTCGTCTCCTTCAAATTCTCCTTAAATCCTTCAAATCCTCCTGCGTCCCATCACCATCTTTTTTTTTGAACACCTCCAAAAATTATTTGACTGACTCAAAATTACTGAAAGGAGCTCGTTGGATAGGCGGAACCTTCCTTTACACTTATGTGAACCAACAATCGTGAAATTCGTGAGATATGCCTGGTACGCGCGATAAATGTTCTTTGTCACGTGGGCGCGTGAACTCTCGACTGGGCTAGCACCTGCAAGGTAGGCCACTCAAACAGCAACTGTTTTCACTAATTTTAGGAGCGGTGTAAGTGTGGCCTGGAGGGTTGCTTGAGTTGTCAAAGTGTGAATTTAGTTGACAGATTTAGGATCAATGGATTCACCCAACAGAGGTCAAACTACGCAAAACCCAGCGTAAATGCAAAGGGATGGCCCCTTGCATTTACGGGGTCTGAATTACTTGTGAATTATTTCAACCATCATTTTTTTTCTAGGGTTACTATAATCATTTAGTAGTTAAATGGTCATGGCACACTTAAACTGGAAAGTAAAAAACAATCAAATAAATATACATATATTTGACTGCTTTTCTCCCTTACATATTTGGTATCATTGAGCACAGAAATTTATGGATTTCAAACTTTTTCCTAATACATAAAGACCTAAACTATACGCGTGTAATATCGTAATACTAATAGTGTCAAAAAACGTAATTCTTAACTTCAAACTATTTTATTCTTCCTAGTTTAATTAAACATAAATAAATCGCCGCGAGATATGACAATATGCTTTTATATGGTCTGTTAAGTCGATATGTAGACTTTTAAACTTTATTTTTAATGAAAGTACACAATATCGAATTGTTAATTTGGTAACATTAACAACAGCGGCATTTCATAAGACTATTTACAACTCAAAATAACCAACGGATACGGGCAATAAATACCTATTTACTAAAATATTTAAGGATCGCTGTAGAACATTGCACCAATGATCGTAAACTTAACATTTTAATACCATAAAAATGTTTAGTAATGACGACTAGGTAACGGTAACGAATATATAAAATGAGATATTATTAATCCCGCTATTATGTCCAGGTCTATTTGACCTAAAATCATTTTTCTTTTCTGTTACACTTACATAGACTAACTGAGAATTCCAAAATTGGATGACTTTGTTTCACAACTGAAGAACGTTATTTTGACTATGACAATTTTTACTGTTTTTTGTTCCTTTTTCTAAAATTTTTAAATGTTACATATGTAATATTCCAGTCAACAGGACCCGATGAAATAAAACTATTTTAAAATTGCTAATTAGAAATTAAAACTACTACTATTAGAAGATTTTCATGCTTGATACCACAAAATATGGACAATATTTAGCTAGTATGAAAAAAAGTAAGGCATAATTCTTAATACCAGTTAATTGTAAACCCCTCAACCACAAATTCTTGAAACCATTAACCTAAAAACCTAAACTATAAAACCTAATTTCTGATTTTGTGTACTACATATAGTCCATTAGACAGGGAGCTAAAATCATCAAAAAGTGTTCTTGAAACATATAGAGCTAATTTTTTAATTAAGGGGGACTTCTACCTTAATAGATTTGAAAAAATCATTTTACATTTTTTTCATTTTTTGTGTGTCAGGAGAGGGATGTTTTTACGGACCAGGCATTGCAGACTGACAGTAAATATAAGCCCCTTTGAATAATTCACATTTTAAACTTTAAACGCGTTTTTCTCAGAATCACGTTTTTTTAAAAATGGCTGACATTCTGTCGGCCACTGTAATTAAGCTATCGACTTGAAATTTTGCCCGAATGCGTAAAAAAACATTTCTCCAGGGTCTGACGAGAGGGTTTTTCGATAAAAGCATTTAAAAAATTTTAATTAATTTTTTTTTAAAAAAAAAAAATTTGCAAAAAACATTTTTTTTAATTTACCGCCATTTTTGTAATTTTGCAGTAATCGAAAAAATATCTCGTTGTTCCCTAACCAAAACACAACTGATTAAGAAAATATTTTGTATTTCTGTTTCAAATTAACACAGAGGGTGCTACAATGTCAGCCGTTTAGACAGAAATTTTCGCGGCCTTCAATTTGCGATGTTCTGGCGGTCGCCATTTTGGATTTTTTGTGATTTAAAAAAATGTTTTTTCATGTAAAAATTATTGAATTATAATTCGTAAAAAACCGCATTTGTTAATGTTAAATACATCCCCCACGAAAAAAAATGACTAAAAAATGACATCTCAAGGTAGAAGTCCCCCTTAATAATTTGTGAAAAAAAAACGTCCTTTTTTCACATTGTCGTTTATATGTCCGTTCCTTGGCATATTTATACAGCATATGCATTTAAGAAGTTGTAGCCAATTGAATTTCCAAAATTTTAAGCCAACCCGAAGTCTCCAAATGCTATTGTTAACTTACAAATGACTGCTGAAATTGAAAAAGTGCTTTTTTTCACTATTTTTTTTTACTTACGACAGTAGGGCGACTATGATGACATGAAATTTCTTGGAGGGACTACTATTTGTAGTTATGTATAGCTATTTGATCCTCAGCTCGATCCGTTAATAACTTTTCGAGTAATTAACGCCATTTCTTTGTTTATTCTACGATACTGACCGGGTTGGGCTAGAAAAATCATAAATCTCTTCAAGTTTGCGGGACTTTGAGATTTTGAAAAATATTAATTTGGGCCAATTTTATAACGTTTTCTACGCGACTACCTTTTTTGAGGCGACGTACATATACAGGGTCGCTGATATGTATGGAAACGGTCGATTATCTCCTAAAGTAAGGTAGCTAGCGAAAAATGTTAAGACACAAACGTTTTAGGGTTTTCTAAAATCTATCACAATAAAGAAACATTAAGTATACAAGATCAGTCAAAAAGTCATGACGAAACAAAGTGCTTTTTATTGAATGGAACACCCTGTTATATTATTCCATATTTCAATTCTTCTCAAAATTATAAACAAAACTCATATAGCACATCGAATACCTAAATTTAACTGTTTTCGAGATATCGTATTTTGAAAATCATTTTCTTATAAAAGTACTTATACAAAAATATTTTAGTTTATTAAGTTTATAGTCCATCAAGGTACCTTTGAAGGTTTCTAGCCCATAACAACGCCGCTTCGTTCTTTTGTCTAACAGTGATGATCTTGACAACACATGTCAAAAATACATTTAGTGTAAATTATTTTCGCAAAAAAATGGCACGTTTAAGTGAAATCGAGCGTATTGAAATTTTAATGATCATGGATATGGTGATAGAAGACGAAGTTTTGACCAAGTAGTGGTTATTTTTAATGAATTGCATCCCTATCGAGGAACCTCTTTCTAAATCAACCGTTTCAAAAACATTGCAGCGTTTTTCATGAAACTGGAGGTGTCAAGATCGACCAAAAAGTGGAAGACCAGTAAGCGTTACAAACAGAAGAAAATTCTTGAATGTCATGTTAGATGTGAGTGGAAAATCCAATAAATTCGACACAACAGAGGGCTGTAAATCAACATGAGTCGATATTCCACTCAAAAAATTTACAAACAGTGAAAAATTCCATCCATATAAAATTCATATGTTACAAGAGTTGGTGAAGAACGATTTTGACCCGTAGAATCGAGTTCTGCGAAAGTTATTATGGATAAAATTAAACGAAAATGTCAACTTTGTCAACCACATATTGTTTTCTGACGAATCTACATTTTGTTTAACGGGACGTAAACCGACACAACTGTAGGTATTGGTCAGACCAAAATCCACATTGGATGGAGGAAGTTCACACCCAACGACCACAAAAAGTAAATGTTTGGTGTGGCTGATTTCCGTTTATAAAATTTTATAAACGGAAATTTGACCTCTAACGATATTTATTACTTTTGCAAGAGCGTATTATTCCAGAGCTTAAGACGATTATTCCCGAACAATAACAATCCCAATTTACCGGCAGAACAAATATGGTTTCAACAAGATGGGGCTCCTCCCATTTTGACGTTTGGTACGGGATATCTAGATGAAACCTTTCCTGATAAATGGATTGGACGCAGAGGGCAATTGAATGGCCAGCTAGGTCTCCCGATATGACCCCACTTGACTTTTTCTGTGGGGTCACATAAAAAATGTAGTCTACAAAAATAGGCCACAAAATATCGAAGAGTTGCAAGAAAGGATAAGGCATGAAATTTCCACCATTCCTCCCAACACACTTTTTAGATTCACTACAAAATTTTGTTCAACGAATTCATTACGTCGAGTAAATGGTGAACACTTTGAGCACCTTATAATAAAATAGAATTCCAAAAAAAATTTTATTTGAAACTTATTTTTCTTCTTTTTTTTTTCTCATCTTGAAATATCCAGGACATTCATTAAAAATACATTTTTCGTTTCATGCATTTTTTATCAACCCTGAACAATTATGCTTTTTTATTTTCGTAAAAAAATAATAATTAAAATTTAATCATCCATATCTTCCACCTTGTGTAATTTTCATAATAAATATTCATCATTTCGGGCTTTTCCTTTAATAATTTGAGAATAGTAAAAAAGTTATTTTTCAAATTCGATATCTCAAAACGGTTAAATTTAGGTAACGATGTGCCATATGAATTTTGTTTAGAATTTCGAAATAATTGAAATGTGGAATAATATACAGAGTGTTCCATTAAGGAAAAAGCAACTTTGTTTCGTCATGACTTTTTGACTGATCCTGTATACTTAATTTTTCTTTATTGTGATAGATTTTAAAAAACCCTAAAACTTTTGTATCTTAATATTTTCCTAGCTATCTTAATTTAGAAAATGACCGTTTCCATATATGTATATCAGCGACCCTGTTATATTGTTTTAGCGTTGCCGCTTCGAAATTCTCAGTTGTTTAGTGACTATAATTGTGACTATAATATCTTAACGCCCATTTTTTTTAAATACGCGTCTTGAAGCGTACTTTAAAGATGCTATAGTTACAATTCCGAGAATTATAGTCGCGTAGAAAACGTTATAAAACTGACCCAAATTAATATTTTTAAAAATCTCAAAAAGTCTCGCAAACTTGAAGAGATTTATGATTTTTCTAGCCCAATCCGGTCAATATCGTACAATAAATAAAGAAATGGCGTCATTGTTAATTAAGGCTTGCAAAAAAAATTCGATCGTTAATTACACGAAAAGTTATTAACGGATTACTTAATGGTCCGTACTCATTTTGAAGTGTGATTACTGGAACAAATTTAAATCGAAAAGTTCACATAGGCATATATCCTAAAATGTTTGGTTTTCGATGTACAGGGTGCTAAAGTATTTTTTTTGTCGGTTCATTCGTTTCTTTGCAGTTACCTTACACAATTAAAACATAGAAAATGTAATGATTTTTTTATTTAAAAAGAATTTGGTAAAACCGCGCGGTCGGCTCCGCTTACCGCATCTACTCACGGTGGGCTGGGAAGGCGGCCTTAGGGGCTACCAGTCACTTGGCGAAGTCTATTCAGGCAAAGTGAATAAGTCTTTTTGACACCGCACTTCCTCTACACCTATAGCTGTAGAATTTAGGCGTATTTCGTATCCAAATATTATACGAACGGCGCCACTGTTTTGTGGTATAAAAGGACGTTCCACTGGTTCCTCAAGAAGATACCCACAACGTGGGCGAGTACCAGATTTGGGGGTGGCAACCCCCTATGTACAAAGTATGCGGTACCCTTTTAGAGCCTAGGTATACACAGTGTTTGGTATGTACGAACCGTTGCCTATGGCTATCGAAGGACTGCCTGATTGGCCCCGGTCTGAGATAAATTAACCACAGTTAAGTATGTGTAGAATAACCGAATTCTGACTAATTCAATTTTAAAGTTCGAATTAGCGGAAATGTTTCACATTCTTTATAAACGGATAAAGTTACACGACCCTCATTATCTCCTCGAGCGTTGTTCGAATCTTTGCATCCTTTAATTAGCTATTATACACGGTGGAGACTTTAACTGGAATATATTCGCTAGCGGGGTGGTGAATGATTTTCAAAATTCCCGAGTTACGTCAACTTTTAAATGTATTTTACCTACATTTTGCAAGTAATGTGAAAAATATAGCCCTTCAGGGGGTGGTGGCTCCACCCTCCGACTGGATTTTTTCAAATGCAACCCTATTGCTTGTGACCCCTCATTGTAAAGCTGGTGAAAAGAGGAATCCAACCACTGATCAAATTTTAATTGTTAGTATGTTTGTAGGGTTGCATAAAATAAAAACAATTTAAAAATTAAATTTATTTTCAACGTAACAATTGTTCAAAATGTGCACCATTCACTTGTTGGCAGCATCCCAGTCTGTGGTAGGTTTCGTCCCTTACATTATGCAACATTTGCGGTGTTATTTTTCCGATTTCCTCTCTTATCCTTTCCTGCAGATCTGCTATGTTGTTGGGTTTCTGAATGTAAACCCTACTTTTAAGATGTCCCCACAAAAAGAAATCCAGTGGTGTAAGATCTGGAGATCTTGCTGGCCACTCAATATTACCTCGCCTCCCAATCCACCTACCGGGAAAAATTCTGTCCAGATACTGACGAACAATGGCAGCATAGTGTGGTGGAGCCCCATCTTGCTGAAACCATAACCTCTCGTCGGTCAAGTTAGGGTTTAAGGGGTTTGGAAATAAATGACATAGCACTGTCATTAGTTCGTGCTGGAGTAAACGCAAGTATCTTGCTCCATTAAGAGTGTCATCAAAGAAAAATGGTCCTACAATTCTATCTTGTATTATTCCGGCCCACACATTAGTTTTCTGTGAGCGCTGAGTATGAAGTTCCCTCATCCAATGGGGGTTCTCTTCTGCCCAGTAACGACAATTTTGGCGATTTACGTGCCCATTTAATGTAAAAGTAGCCTCGTCAGAGAAAACTATCCACTCTAAAGATAACTGGTTTTGATCAATACAAGTCATCAATAAATCGCAAAATTCCACTCGTCGATCTGGATCATCTTCAAGTAGCTCTTGAACAGCTTGCATTTTATAAGGGCGTTTTTTCTCATATTTAAGTATTTTTAAAACTGTTTTGTGATTAAGATTACTATTACGGGCCAGTTGACGGGCTGGAGTGATTGGATTTTCTTCTAGAGCAAGCAACAAATTCAACTTCGTGTCGTCATCAACAACAGCCTGCCTCTTACGCGGTACTTTCCTGACATGACCCATCTCTCGATATTGCGCCCTCAATTTTACTAATGGTACCTTGATTTAGTGGTGGCAAGTCAGGATGCGTTTCTCGAAACAAGCGAACAACTTCGCATTGAGTTCGCGCCCTATCACCATATCCAATCATCATCAAAATTTCGATTTTTAGTGAATCAGTTAAATAAGACATTTTCACCAATTTGAAATAACACTTCGTTTCAAACTCTGAATACAGCATACAAACTAAATTACTCTTTGCGGCCGTGTAAAAACACTAGCAAAAAATAACAAATATCAGTTGTCGCAAAAAATTGCTTGGAATTTTTTGTGGAGACATATGAAAAGTAATGTTTACATTCCAAAACTAAACAACACACATTTTGAGTACGAAATTGTTGCGTTAAAAAATAAATTAAACTATAAAATTACGTTTTAATTGTATGCAACCCTACAAACATACTAAAAATTAAAATTTGATCAGTGCGTTGGATTCCTCTTTCCATCAGCTTTACAATGAGGGGTCACAAGCCATAGGGTTGCATTTGAAAAAATCATGTCGAGGGTGGTTTCAGCCACCCCTGAAGGGCTATATTTTTCACATTACTTGCAAAATGTAAGTAAATACATTTAAAAGTTGACGTGTCTCGGGAATTCTTTGAAAAATCATTCACCACCCCGCTAGCGAATATATTCCAGTTAAAGTCTCCACCGTGTATATTGTTTTGATTATTTTTGCCATTTCATTCTATCTATTCTTGTATTAAAAGTATCTAATTCGTGTAAAATTCAATCGCAGTTTGGGCGATGCTATAGTACTTTAAACAATACGACAGCAGTCAAATCGATTTATGTAAAAATTAATAAATATAGGTAATTATTGACGGTTAGTTGTATATGTTAGTAGTTACTTTGACATTACATACCTTTTGATTTTCCTAATTGAATTGGTCAGCCCATGGCAAACTCTGAAACAAAAAATAAATTAATGATTTCGTAACTCATTTCGGTCTAGGTAGGTAAGGAAGGATATAAGCATGCAGTTAGTTATTTGTAGATTCGTACATGGTATAGCTAATAAATAACCGAACTAATGCTACCAGCCTTGCTGCTAGCGTGTCGCGACTAGTTTAAACAGAAATGTGTCGTGATACTTTCTCCACCCTAAGCTCACTAGACAAGCCAGTGGGTCGCTCAGTTTGACTGTAGCAGTCGTTTGAATTAGTCTACGCACCAGTGACGCGTCGATAAAATGTTAAGTGTTCAGATGGAGTAACGGGTTAATCTAAAGTTTTTTGTTCAGTAACTGTTCAGTAACTGTTTGTAAATCGTTCAGCATGCGCCAAGTTTGCACAAAAGTGGTGCCAAACTCCTCACTCCCGGGCAAAAGGAATCAGGAATGAACATTTGCGCTAAATTTCTAACCAACTTTGACATTGATCCAGGCTTGTTAGACACAAGAAATAAACCGCCAATCCATGCATTTGAAGAGCCCGAACTCGTCAAAGCAAAAAAGCCAGCAAATCCAAATTCAAAGCGATGATCATCGTCTTTTTTGACATTCGATGCATTGTTTATCTTCACTGGGTCCCTGAGGGTCAGACAGTCAATCAAAAGTATTACATCGAGGTTCTGACTGCCCTTCGTGAGCGTATGAGAAGACGAAGATCCGATTTGTGGAAGACCAGATCATGAAAGATTCACTAAGACAATGCACCGGCCCATTCTGCTTCGTCTGTGAAGGCGTTTTTTGCAAACTACTGCATTACTGTGTTCACCATACATTCGCCCATTCGAACATTCACCATACTCGCCCGACCTTGCCCCCTGTGATTTTTTATTTCCCAAGGTCAAATCGGAGCTGAAGGGGACAAGATTCGAAAGTGTGGAAGCAGTTAAAGCAAAAGCTACGGAGGTTCTGAACCAGCTGTTATGACAGTAGTTCAGTTATTTAATAGCCATACCTCGTATGTATCTTTCATAATATCAGGTTTAATAAGAATCTATAAGAGTCGATAATCACAAATATTCCAGTTCAGTGGATTATTATCAGTTAATATGATCATCTACGTCATATGTTTGTACATATACCGGGCGTCCCAACACTATTTTGAAAAGCATTTATCTCCCAAAAGGTTTGACACAAAAAAAAAGTAGAAGGTATTCTGTTTCACAAAGTGTGTTCAACCATTTAATTTGTTTATGTTTAATTAAGTAAGAATTTTTTAGGCAACGGGGTAGGCAAAAGGTTAAACTCTTTTTTAGACAAAATAGTAACAGGTTGTGCAACTTCAATTTTTCAAATGGCACACCCCTGTATATTTTACCATTTTTTGATTCTCCGTTAATTTCTAAATAAACATTATTGACCATGCACTATACTTATTGTTAATGGTTTATGGGATATTTGCAAAACAGTATAATGAGAAATAGTAACGCTACAGAAAATACCATAATAGTATTTCAAAAGATTTTCAAATCAAACTGCCACAGGACTAAAGACAACAATCGTTGTTTTGATACTTAATCAAGGCGTGCCTTATTAATTAGGACATGACAACTGATTATGAATTGAGATTAAACTGTTGGTATCCCTTAAACCGTTAACAAGTATGGCATGGCTAATAAACTTATTAATGGAGAATAAGAAAATGGTGAAATATACGGGTGTGCCTTTTGAAAAATTAAAGATGCATAACGTGTTGTTTTTGTGTGCAAAAAAAATTAAATGGTTAATCGCACATTTTTAAACAAATAACTGTTATATTGGACATTTTTTTCTATGTTAAACCATTTTCGAGATAATGTTTGTCTAAATAGAGAGAACATCTGGTATATATAAATACATATAAACTTCATACATGTTTACTTCTTTCAATGGTATTACATTTCTGCATTTCATATTTTTTTTCTGAAACCGTTTTTCTGTACAAATTTTACAGTATATTTACATTCAATACGGTTGTAAATAAGTAACATCGGCCAAAACAACTCACTACACAAGAATTAGTTCAAATTTCCTCAATTTACACTGGAAATGATAGTCACGTAAGGTATATTTTTATATATTCGATTTTAATACAAAACTGAATATATTTTAGTCTGTACAAGACAGCGTTAATTTATTTAAAATTTATGGCAAAAACTTAACGCCTATGACCACATTCCGATAAATAAAGCGACATGAAATACTTATATCACGTGTTAATTATTTTACAATTTCATTTTCATTAATTCCAACGTATAATGTAGTTAAGAACTGCGCCTATGGAGAGCTGAATTTATGAGTTCTAAATTATTCCATGTTTCCTGCAGCCTGAAATACAAATGCGATTTTTCAATTTCACTTATAGATTGAATTAACAACATCAATGAATCTCTTTCTTTTCAAGTCGCCATTTATTTTTGATTTACATTATACATACAGGGTGTCCCCGGATTGAGTTACCAATAAGTGAAATTGACAAAAAATTTACTTTTTTCGACAAAAAGTCATTCTTCATAAAAAGTTTTGCTCCTCTTCAAACGTCCAGAAAGGTTGTGGTTTGTTCAATTTAACATACAGGGTGTTCAAAAATAACAAAAATTGAATAATAATGAATAGTAAAGTACCTTAATAATTCTAATTTAAAGATAAAATATTAAAAATTCATACATCTTTAATTTGTTTGTGGGGGGGCATTGTATATCTTAATGCAATTAAAATATGGTCCTCTTTAATTTAAAGCCGTCCTATGAAGGGGGGATACTGAGGTTGTTTCCACTTACTGTACTCATTACATTGTATATATCAATACTGGTTCTGAACTTTTGTATAAATATTTTTTCACATACAGTAGTGATATGTTTAATATGTAAAGGCAAGTGACTGTCATTATGCAAGGTTTTTTGAAGTACTCTCAACATGATGTTTTTTTCTGATAAATTATAGATGGTTCAAATAACTTTCTTCTGACAAATGAATACTTTGGAACAATTAAATGAATGGTAAAAAGTAGCTGTGACATCAATACTTTTTTGTACGTGGCGCCATCGATCTTATTTTAAATAGAACACGCTATATTTTTTTCTACTCTTGGATTCTCCAGTAACAGTAACAGCAACAATGTATAACATTTATGGTCTACGAGGTGGCTATTAAATAACCGAACTGCTGTCATAACACTTTTTATTCGTTACCAATTACAGTAGCAACTTTTTCGCCATCAATGTACTCTCCTTGGCGATGTCTACACCGCTCCATACTACTTTTCCATTTTGAGCTGCTGAAGCCCGCTTCTGTTACCTGATTCAGAACCTCCGTCGCTTTTGCTTTAACGGCTTCCACACTTTCGAATCTTGTCCCCTTCATCGCCGATTTGACCTCGGGAAATAAAAAAAAGTCACAGGGGTCAAGGTCGGGCGGATATGTTGGATGTTTCAACACAGTAGTGCCGTATTTTGCAAAAAACGCCTTCACAGACAATGCAGAATGGGGGCCGGTGCATTGTTTTGGTGAATCTTCCATGACTTCGTCTTCCCAAATCCGGTCTTCGTCTTCTCACACGCTCAAGAAGGGCCGTCAGAACCTCGTTCTTCGCGGATTAATTTGCCGGAAGTTTTTCAATGTTTTCGTCCAGTTTGACGTTGAGGGCAGTCCGGGGCACGGATCGTCTTCGGTCGTTTCACGTCCCTCTTTAAACCCTTTAAACCATTCAAAAACTTGTGTGCGGGATAAACATAAACTCCCATACATATCTTTTAACATTGCATAAGCTTCTGTAAAAGTTTTCCCAGGTTTAACAAGAAACTTGAGATTAATCCGTTACTCCACTTGAACACATAACATTTTTTCAGCGCGTCACTGGTGCGTAGACTAATTCAAACGACTGCCGCAGTCAAGCTGAGCGACACACTGGCTTGTCCAGCGATCTCAGGGTGGGGAAACTATTAACAGACACAGTTCTGTTCAAACTTGTCGCACACGCTGGAAGCGCGCTGGTAACAGCATCAGTTCGGTTATTTAATAGCCACACCTCGTAAATATGGGCACGAATATAACATTAAGACTGCAACGCGATTTTAGAGCAACCAAACTTACAATGTCTACTTTACCATAGGGCAGAAAAGTCGAATATCTCGAAAAGTATTTGAGATACCGAAAAGATAATTTCAGAATCATCGTTGAAAACTACATCGAATCCATATTTCCTTTGTGTCCCAGTGTTTGCAATTGCTGGCACGTACATAAATACATATTTTGCAACTGTTTTATTAGAATATATGCAAACCAAAAATGCAATTGTTATCCATAGAAGTATTCCATAAATCAGTGTAACGATATTTGCATCGCTATTAAATTTATAAGATAAGAATTTATTTTACTAATTGTAAGTGTCACACAAACCTTCACTTTATTTTTATAGTTTGTGCCAATCGTATGTTTATCAAGCTGTTCGGTTTACACTTTCTCCTATAATATTCTTTTTTTTTTCATTGAAATTATATAATTTTCAAACAACCAGGCGCGCTAATCGAACTTTGATATTTGAAAAACTGGTTAGATCGACATCTTCAGCTTCCATTTCACAAGATAGAATTATGGCAAATTACAAGATGCCAACGGAGTCTGTATTACTCTATAATTGTATCAATATATACAATTTTGTTCTGTCTACAAAACATTACCTTTAGATCCGTTTCTCACAGCAGGTGTACTTATTGGTTTTACTTTTATTGCGGCAGAGTAAGTTGTATGGCCATTATGGTACATTTTTCAGTGCTGCCGACATGCATGTGAAAGCTCAGGCTATTTTAAAAATTCCTATCGAGTAGGTAAAACAAATGATTCAATTGAGACTAGTTCTACATTATTCATGTGTAATATCCATATGTTCCCATTCACACTATTTTTATTTAAATAATTTCACTGAATAGTTACTTCAGATAAGTTTGGATTGTTGACCAAAATATCCGATTTATCATCTTATTTAAGATTACTCAATTTATTTAATTGCAATGTTCATTTTAATCCATTGATGTAAGTTGGTTTAGTTCATTCATACAAATATAATTGAACTTGTTATTGTATTGTTGAAATGTATTCTGCACGGTGTCAATTTGAAAACGAAAAGCATTTAATATTGCCTAAAATAGACAGTATCAACATTTGGCGAAACACGTCAATTTACATATTAAGGGGGACAACTTTTGAGACTCTTGTTGTCGTATTACCTTCATCTGACCCCCCTAACCCCTAGGGCACCTACCCCTAAAATTTTAAATGGCAACCCCTGTTTCTTTTGCCATTTTTGAATTTCTTGCACAATTCTAGATAAGTCTCAGATTTCTTTTTTGTCAAAATTGAGGTAGTTACCCTCATGAATGTGTGGAATATATTTGTATAAATACTCAAATCTGGTACAAATGTTCAAATGGGTTCCATTGTTTTCTAAGCACAAGTACAGCCGATATTCAAACTGTTCGCGGACGTGTTGAAGTTTCAGGTAAAATAGCCCTACATTCTTGTACAATTCTTTGCTGCAGTTGTTCAATTGAATCTGGTTGAGTTTTGAATACAATTGTTTTCAAGTGACCCCATAGGAAGAAATCGAGAGGTGTCAGATCTGGTGACCTAGGTGGCCATTCAATGTGTTCTCTCTTACCAATCCACTGCTCCGGATAATGATTATCCAGCCACTCTCTTACTGGGCGTACATAATGAGGAGGCTCCATCCTGTTGGAAGTGCAGCAAATGTTCATCTAGAACAAGATTTCCATTGGCGTCTCTTTGATTTCTCCATCTCATGAATTATAAGAGGCTCTATAGCTCTGTCTAACGTTTCGGCATACATTTCAAGCAAAAGAGACAACGAGGTTCGAAGACGACCAAAAAAATTAAATTATTTCGTGTTTTGTAGCGGTGAAATGTAAAAAAACGAAAGAATTTGGTACCTAGTTTTTCAACAAATATTTTTATATGAATGGATGTGACTGACATGACGGGTCAGTGAATGTAACCCTTTTTAAAAGTTGGATTATATCAATTTAGAAAATAAATACATTTCACATATTCGTGAGGTTAAGTAATAAAAAGAAAAAAAATGGAATTATAGGAAAGAAATAGAACCCCTCTTAAAGAAATCGGGGTTGTCATTTAAAATTTTAGGGGTATGTGCCTTGGGGGTTAGGGGGTTGAAAGTAATACAACAAATGCCTCAAAAGTTGTCCCCCTTGATATGCAAATTGACGTGTTTCGCCAAATTGTGATACTGTCATTAGTTTAGGCAATATTAAATGGCTGTTCGTTTTCAAATTGGCACCGTGTATATAATTTTAGATATGTACGGGTGGGCAAATTTCGATGTTTTTATAGGGTGTCTCGGTAACTGTAAGGGCTATGGAAAAATGAACCCACCCCCTCTTTTTTCAGATAAATTCATTGGTGAAACCAAATTTCTATATCTTTCTTTTGTTGTAAACGAAAATATTTTTTGGTTTTCTTGGTGTCGTAAGGTTGTTTGAAAATAGAAGAAATCTTCCTTCTAACACTTTTTTAGTAGATAGGATTTCTTAACATTTTTTATATCTTGTGTAGTTTTCGAGTTATGCATAACTTTATTTTTTTAAATGGAAACCATAGTTGGCTATGATTTAGCTAAAAAGATAGATTTTTCTCTTTACAACGATATATAGTTTGTGGGGTCTATGATGAGTGTTTATGGAAACAGTTGAAAACATATGTTTTCTAATAAAAGGACAGTATAGTAATTTCAAGATTTCACATAGGCCCGTCATTTGAAAAAGAAAGTTGGATATTGGGATGTAAATACAGTTACACAATGTTTGATTAATTGTTTATGTTTGGTTTCTTCTAAGTTTTAAGTTTCAAAAAATAAAGGGGATGGGAAAAATAGAAAAGTTTAAAGTGGGTTTTATCAAAAGGAAAAATAATATATAACCTTCCATCTTTGGTAGACTAAAAAAAACCTGTTAAGAGGATTTAATAAACCAAACCAAAAAAATACTATAATTAGGGTTCCATAAGTTGTTGGTATGGTAGTCGTAAATCCTTCAATTAGAGCATGAAGCAGAGTCTGTATTGAGGCACTTTGTTTTAAAAAACACAAATTTACCAACAAAGGAAACACTCCTTCCATATTCTGGTTTCAGTACCTACAAATGACAACCAATTATTTTTTTAAAATATATTTGGACAGATGAAAGTTACGTAAGGAGTTCCGGAATTTTCACCACACAACAAACATTATTGGTCTGAATATCCTCCTGTTGATTTCAGGACGTTTGGTTTTTTAGTGTATGGTGTCTTTACCATTTTACTTTACCAACTTTATGATGACAATTTAAATGGTCAACGGTATTACAATAGATACTCCAATAAAAATTTAACACTCCATTACGAAAGACAATGTATTTCGGCCCCCCCATATATAATTTATTGGAATATAAAATAATTTTGGAGAAATAAGGAAATTTTTTTCTTTTTTGGGGAACCATTAAGACAATTTAACAAAAAGACAAATAATAACTGGTTCATAGAAAAATCTTATAGACTTTGATCTTTCAAATATTCAATCTATAATGCAAAAAAAGCTTTCAAAGCGATTGAACTGTCTCGTAAACAACGGACGACAATTTGAAAACTTTAGGTAAATAATCAATATTTTGTTTTTGTAAAATATATTGTGATCTATTTTTACATTATTTGTTAAAATTGATTGTTAAGTGTGTTAACTTTCTTGTTATGAATATGTTGATAATTAATTGTTAATTTAGTCACTAATATGTCATATTGTTATTTAAGTTTAATATACCATTCATTATATACGACTGTTACTATGTATTTATGTTACTTTTGGGGGGGGGATTCCCCGGGGGGAGGGGTTTTTTTTAACAAAACTTGGGGGGTTGTAACAAGTTTACTATAGAACTTACTCTTCCTGCAAAGAAAAAAAAAGTACACTATACCTATCGTTGTAAAGAAAAAAATCCTCTTTTAGCTAAATCGTAGCCAACTATGGTTTCCGTTTAAAAAAATAGAAGTTTATCCATACTCGAAAACTCAAAGATATAAAAAACTGTTAAGGATCCTTTCTACTTAAGTGCTGTAGAGTGCAAGATTTCTTCTAATTCAAAACCGGTTACACCACCTCAAAATCATTTTTTCTCGAAAACGAAAATCATGTTTTCACAATGAACCGAAAAAGGTGGGGTGGTTTTTCCCCCTGTTGTCTATAAAACCTTTCATACAGTGACGTCATAAAGTTCGGAATAAATTCGATATCTCTTATTGGGATTTTTTTTTATACAAAAAATGCTCAGAGAGGTCGACTTTGCTTTTCAACAAATACCATTCCCAAATCGTCTTTTGTTTTCGAGATATGACATCATCAACTATTTTTTATAAAATGACACCTAACACATTTTTCAGCAGACTTGGAAAGGAGACCAATTTCTGTGAAGAGGAGTGGAAACACACATATCAAAAAGAAAAATTCAAGTCATCCTGTTCAGACTGAGATGTTAAGCAAATCCCACAAAGTTCTCTTGGTTGAAGAATAGATAAAAGTCGCACGGAGCTACATTAGGGCTGTATGAAGGGTGTAGCAACCGTTTTATTAGTTTAATAATTCATAATCATAACAGTAGCCATATAATGTGAAGCTTTAATGTGATAAGTTTCCACTGGCCAAATAACTTTAGTCGCTTTTTTGAAGATGTGACCTTTCACTAATTGCCGTAAAACTTCTTTACAATAATTCGCAGTTACTGTACTACAATGTTAAACTATGTGGGTATACATCATTCCCTAATGATTAAAAATATCATAACTATAACTTTAACGAGTGATTTGGTGCTTCATTTCTGGAATATAATCTACTAATATATTGGTATTCCTTAAGATATTGGTATTCCACCATTCTTCTCCTTCTTGAACACATTGTTCTCAGTATTCACACTACTACCTTATTCATTTTTTGATCAGGTGACAGGAAACACATAGTCGGATGAGCACAAACTGTTGACATGTATCTAATGTTTGTGCAACGTGGTAAAACCCTTTCTACAGATATATTGTTGTCAGGATGTTGGACAGTTGCAAAATTAATCCGCGAAGATCGTGGTCTAAGCATCCGAGGGCTTGCTGAAATAACAGGAATCGACAAAGAATGTGTTCGCCAGATTTTGCATGAATCGTTCACCATACACAAAGTTTGCGCAACAATGGTGCCAAAACTCCTCGAGAGTGATAAGATTCGAAAATGTGGAAGCGGTTAAAGCAAAATCGACAGAGGTTCTGAACCAGCTGACAGAAGCGGACTTCCAGCACTGCTCTCAAGAGATCGCTAATGGGAGTAGATTGAATTCGAAAAAGTTGCTACTGTAAAATTGGTAACGAATAAAAAGTGTTATGACAGCAGTGGGGTTACTTAATAGCCATACCTCGTAGTCAAACATCGATCTGTCCGAATGATTCTTTCTCTACTGTCAAGTATTCAGTCATAGTCTTTGTTAAAAACTCTTCATAGTTTCAAAACAAGTGTTCTGATTTTAATGTTGGAACACAAGAAACAACTTCAGCAACATACAAGTCTTCTCTCATATTTCGCAAATGTTGCCAATTGTAAAATAAGTTCGTTTGATCTATCCAACAAAATTTAATAGCCTGGTTAAAACTGAACATTCTAAAGTACGTACTAATTTTGTAAAGAATACAGTTTTAATTCGGATATTTATCACATGGTTTTTAACATATTTATTGTGTTATTACCGTATTTATATAATTACCACTGCATGCTGACGAAGTTGCTCCTGGTCGCTAAGAATCCAGGCAATAATATTGTGAACTATTGCCCTATTACTATCCTATTCGCCAGCACCTATCTATTCAGGTACTAATGGATCTGAGCTAGTGTACCGTTAGTAATTTTACATTAACTATGGTTATATTTTTAGCACTTATAAAAGATTTTTAAAATTTTAATAAGGAGCACAAATTAAATTAAATTGCCCACAGGCTAAGATTACGGCTCTTTACCGTACCACGGTAAATGATTACTATTTGCATACGATTGAATAATGCCGAAAAAAAAAACAAAATAATAGAACCAATAGTGATTTTCGATTTAATTTATACTGCACTTAAAGTGGGATGGGTGCGTTATTGGACTAGTTGCATATAAGAGATATTAAGACATACGGTTCTAGGCTGTAATTATAATTTGTAAGTGAACATCTATATCCTCACCTGATACAATGATTATATAAATCGAGGATATTCAAGTATGCGTGGTCTTTCCAATTACCTTCATGCAAAGATACAGGAATACAGTTAGCGCTATTTGATATGTTAATAACACGAACAAGTTATTGACGGATTTATACATACTTTTAGCAGTTACATCTGCCACTAGTTAAGGTAACAAGCGAAGAGAGTTGGCCCTGTTCTTGAAACATCTACAGGGTCTTTTCATTATAATTAGTTCTGGTGTCTTTACTTTTGGAGATAGAAAAAACGTTTCAAACGAAAGTTGTTCAACTTCTTATGAGCTATAAGAATATGCTTTTGGAAAAATAAAATTAATAACGCAAACTCGGAAAAATTACCTAACATTTTTTTTTAAATGCACTTATCCAATAACATTTCTGAATGTACATTTATTTTCTCTTAAAAAAAAAGTTCAAAAAAGACTTTACTATTCGTATATAATATGATTCTAATAAAATACGCATAAAATTGGCACTAAAATTACTAAATGTGAAATAATGCACAAATAAATATTACCCAAAAGTTTATATATTCATTTGGTAATTATGATGAAAACATTTCGCAAATAGTTTTCAAGCAGTCTCCAAGAACTAGCCATCCAATTTTTTTTTGTATTTTTTTCCCATGCTCCCTTGCAAGAAAACTTCAAATTCGACCAGCCGTCACTGTCCGGATAAGCGAATCCAGCGCCGGAGTCCTATTACAAAGTATCAACGCCAGTGGGCGCTTTATAAAAAGGCTACATATTTCAGACGCGACGTTGCTTTGTTAATGCTGTAGCGCGAAGGCGACGTGATTTATAGAATTTTTCAGTTGCAACTGTCAACAGCAAACATCTCCAAACCGACGACACGGCCATTACAGTATTTTCGTGTTCGCCTCTGTCGCTTGCGAAAATGAAATATTTAACTTTTTTTAAATTGAACACTCTATGTACTATGCCTAGGAATGAAGGGTATTTGTCTTCTGAGTTTAAATATATAAGCATAGTTAAAATTTAGACGCCCACTGCAGCTATGGAAGCTATGCTGAGTCTTCCGCCTCTGCATATTGTGCTGGAGGCATAGACTCTGACAGCAGCGTACAGGCTAAAAATTTCCGGATATGGAGTAACCACCACAAGGAGGGAATTCCATATAGAGATATTCAAAGAATTAAAGCGAAATCGCATATTAAACATGCGGTCGGACAGAATTGGCCATCCACAAAGGTCTTCCGCAAACCTTATCGGGTGACTATACCGAATGAGGGAGATGAAGACAAGAGACACATGTCCCGTCATCAAAATGGAACCATATTGTTTGTTTTAACTAATTGTAAGTTTTATTTAATTCATGATACACGTTGGACACTTTTGACACGAATATTTCGAAAACGGCTTATCTAAATATTAACTATGCTTATACTTTTGAAATCAGAACACAAACATATTTCATTCCGTGTAATAATATAGAGGGTGTCAATTAAAAAAAATATGGTGAGGTAATTTTCCCGATTTTGCATTGTTAATTTTATTTCACCAATATCAAATTTTTATTGCTTGTAGGATCTACAAATTTCTTTTGAAAAGTTGTTTATTATCTCTTAAAGCAGCAGCCGCACTTTAGGGAGAGCTGTAAAACATTTCTTATTATTAATTAAGTTTTCTTTTTAGTTTTCTAAAAACATTCAACTCAATTAAAATGCAACAATTGACAAGAAGAAATTAGGGGTAATTAAAAAAAAACGAGTAAAAAACATACAAAAGCGTAAATATTTCATTACAATTCATATTAACATTTACACGTGAATTTATGGTGACCTAAATCTTTAAATGGCATATTGGCGGTGTTGCCAATTTGAAAATTGATGCAAACATCAGTGGAAAATACAATTTTTGAGGAAAAAAAATGAATAAAAACCCCATAGTAGTGCAAATTTTTGAGGGATACTGTATATCTGAAAATGCACGTAATTATATCAATTATACCGGGTGTTTCAACAAAACGTTTCTTCTCTTAATTAAAAAATTACATTATTTTTTATTATTAATAAAAAATAAATTTTAACAAAATCGACCTAATATTTAGCGTGGTATCCAAAAAAGCACAAATATAGAGCGTTTAAAATAACGAAGTTTTTTAGAGGTCACATGAAATCAAGTACCCTGCATGATTAGAAATATTTTACAAAAATGTATCGCAAAATTTTGAGCAACATTTATTTAAAACATTTTGAATAACAGAGTTATGAAAGAAACTTCTTAGATGGAACACCCTTTGTAACATCTTAACGATTTGATCATTTAATACGAATATGAGAGTTTATGCTATAGGCAATCATTAATTATTTAGCTAAATATGAATTTCGTGCATAATTTTTTTATTTTCAGATTTAGGCAAATATTATTTTTGTACGAAACAGAAGTCATGTCATTACAGTTACACCGTAATAATGCATTATTAATTTTAGGTTTTTAGTTACTTCGCTAATTACCTTCACAAACTGTATTCATTATACCAGTTATTAAGAATGGTTAGATTGGTAGGTAGGTATTTACTAATTACGGATATAACAAAATAAAAAATAATTAGGTACCTATAGTATACAGCGATAAGTCACGTTTACTGTCAAGTAATAAGTTTTAATAATCAGTTTTAATATCATTAAAGTTCGATAAACCGAAATATATAAATAATGTTTCAAATCAATAATACAAATACATACATACGAATATACGTATGGCTATTAAATAACCGAACTGATGCAGCTACCAGCGTGCTGCGAGAGTATCGCGATAAGTTTGAACAGAACTGTGTCTGGTTATACTTTCTCGCTGGACAAGCCAGTGGGTCGCTCAGTTTGACTGCATCAATAGTTTGAATTAGTTTACGCACCGAGTGATGCGTCGAAGAAATGTGTTCCGATGGAGCAACGGGTTAATCTCAAGTTTCTTGTGGGTAAACTGGGGAAAACTTTTACAGAAGCTTATGCAATGTTAAAAGAAGTGTAAGGGAATTAATGTTTATCCCGCACAAAAGTTTTTTGAATGGTTTAAATGGTTTAAAGAGGGACGTGAAACGACCGAAGACAATCCGCGCATCGGACGGCCCTCAACGTCAAAAACGGACGAAAACGTTGAAAAAATTGGTAAATTAATCCGCGAAGATCGTCATCTAAGCATCTGAGGGCTTGCTGAAATCACAGGAATCGACAAAGAATGTGTTCGCCAGATTTTGCATGAATCGTTCAACATGTGCAAAGTTTGCTCAAAATTGGTGCCAAAACTCCTCACTCCCGAGCAAGACGAATCAAGAATGAACATTTGTGCTGACATTCTAAACAACATTGACGCTGATCCAGGCTTGTTAGACACGGTGATTACTTGTGATTAATCGTGGTTTTTTTACTTACGACCCTGAAACAAAGCACCAATCCATGCACTGGAAGAGCCTGAAGTTGCCAAGGCAAAAAGCCAGGAGGAGCAAATCCAAACTCAAAGCAATGACATTCGAGGTATTGTTTACGTTCACTAGGTCCCTGAGGGCCAGACGGTCAATTAACATTATTCCATAGAGGTTCTGACGGTCCTTCGTGAGCGTGTGAGAAGACAAAGACCCGATTTGTGGAAGACCAAATCATGGAAGATTCACCAAGACAATGCACCAGCCCATTCTGCTTTGTCTGTGAAGGTGTTTTTTTATTACAAAATATGGCAATACTGTGTTGGAACATCCACCATACTCGCCCGACCTTGCCCCCTGTGACGTCTTTTATTTCCCAAGGTCAAATAAGAAAAGAAGAAAAGATGTTTTATTGCCAGGAAGTAGATGGAGCACATTTTGAACACTTCTTGTATCTTCATTAATTAAATGCTAAACTAAAAGGGTATTTATTTATTTAATCTGTTAAAACTACCCTAAACCCATCACTTGACATAGGGTCCTATTTAAAATTATTAGTCACAGTGGCCCTGTGACGTCATCTGTTACCACTAGTAGGGAAGCTGTGATTTCTCATGAATCTACCCTGAACTTATGCTTTCAATCTGTGCACTCATTCTTGACGAAGAATGGCATATCGAATTATTCAAGTAATGCGGATTTTAATTGCATCTTAAATGTCTGCAAAATTCACATTTCTTTATTCGTACGCATGTATGTAGCATCGTATATGTTCCACTTTTTACAATGTCCAGACAACATGACATTTTAAATATATAATATCTCGAAGGTATTTTTGTTAACAGTTTGTTTTACTTTATTTTACTTAATTAATTTTAGTGCTACGGATTTAATGGAATGCTTTCGTATACGATATTTTGGTTTTCTACTAAAATCAGGTCACGAATTCGAAGCTTTGAAAACTGCATACTGAAATTAAGGAACATGTTTATATCTACAGACAGTTAGATAAACAGAGGATTTCAAATTACTAAGTAATTAGTCTTCCTTTTCATCTCGAAGACAGACCCCCACTCCGGTAAATCGTAGATACTTCAAATTCAAATTTAATACAATATAAAATTGAGTACCGGTAGCTAAACACTTGATAAATAGTACACTTGTTTACTGTGTACAGCAACTGATACAATCAATCAAGTTATTTTGAAGTGGAGAAATTTGTTTGCATTATTCTGTTTTCTAATTTCAGTGCTATTATACATTGGGTTAGTGTACCGAGCAACTTAATTTGTGTTTACTTTTTGTACCTATTTACACCTCACATCACATCGTTTCAAGTTGTTTATCTTATGTAAAATAATAGATTTTCATAATAACAAGGAGTTGGTACATAAAAAGTTTCATTAAAAAAATATTTATAAGAAGCTATATTGGAGAAGAATTTTTATAGAAACTTTTTGATTAATGAATTGAGTCTAAAATTTCACCAAAGGAGTCATCACCAAGAAAATTCAAAATTTAAAAAATGATCTTTGGTTTTACCAAACAATGATAATTGTAAAAGAACATAAAAAAAACTATGGACGAGAAAGATAGAAACCGCGGTTATGTCTAAGCTTTTCAGTGATGTCAAACTTTTGACAAGTGACTGTCACAATTGTAAAATAAATAATGGCTGTCATATACAGACAATATCTGTATCAGCTGTCATATATAGATAGCTTTGACAATTAAATAAGGTTATACATTTAAGATATAAATGTATAGTATTTATTTTATATGTATATATTATGTATATTATTTATTATATATACAATTATGTATAGTATTTATTTTTATAATTAGTAATAAGAATAAAAGACGTCTTTTTTAACAGCCAACTTTGATTTTTTGTTTTGTTTGTTTTTTTTGGATGGCTCGATATAATTGTTCATAATGGTAATTGTATCGTTTGATAAATTTAAATAATGTAATTTTGTTTTAGAATATTTGGTATTTTGTAAATGTTTAAAAACCAAAGTGTGATGCAGATTCTCCTTCTGGTGATAGATTCTCGTACTTTAGCTTGAATGTGTGGGAATTAGCAAATGATTTAATCCTTTTAATATTGAAATTCAACAATATTCAGGATCGCTGTTTGATTCAGTTATTTAATAATCACAAAAATATGTAAATTACGTACAATAAGTACCCGGATATTTAAGTTTAAATGAACCGTTTAAAGGACTCGAGAAAAATGTTTTTTTCGTCAAGTTGATTGCCCCTTACTTAATTACTAAGCCTGTTTAGAGCGCGATCTGCCACTCAGTGTGTTTACAGTAGCTGTTAGTAATAGACAACCTCAAGTGTGCTCGGCGAATTGTTGAATGGAAAAAATAGTGGAACAACGCGTTTGTTTAAAATTTAAAATTGTGTGCCGTAAACGAAATTTCGTGTGCCGATTCATTGAAAATGTTGAATAAGGCCTTTGGTGATTCGTGTATGTCCAAAACACAGGCTTACGAGAGGTATAAGGAGTTCAAAGCGGGCCGTGAAATCGTCGAAGATTTCTACCTCTACGACAGCCGATAACATCGACAAAATCAAAACATTATTGAAAATCGCCACATGAGTGTTAGAGAGTTGGCTCAGGAATGTTTTGTCACATTCCTGAGCCAACTCTCTAACACTCATGTGGCGATGAGCTACGGCGTGATGTGGCGATGAGCTACGGACACACAATGTCAGTTCATGGTATTTTTAATGATATTTTGGACATGAAACTCGTCGCTGCGGGACTGGTTTCGAAAGAGCTGAATATTTTTCAAAAAGAGCATCGAAAGCGGGTTGCTCTTAACATGCTTTCCAGAGCCGATAGTGAACCAAACTACATGAAACGCGTCATAACTGAAGATGAAACATGGGGCTACGAGTACGACATGGAAACAAGTCGTCAATCGTGGGAATGGAGCTATGATGATGAGCCGAAATCGAAAAACCGCGCCAAAGTCGGTCGAAAGTGAAAGTGATTTTTTTTATTATCGAGGCGTGGTACATTCCGAATTCTTTCCGGTTATCTGTCGGAAACGGCCGGAATTGTGGAAGGAAAATTCTTGGATTTTGAACGACGACAACGCGCCATCTCACAGAGCTACGATTGTGATCGAATATAAGGCCAAAAACTCAATAAATACGATCGACCAACCACCATATTCACCTGATGTGGCTGCATGTGATTTTTTTTATTTCCAAAACTAAAATTTCCACTACGGGGTCGCCGAACTTTGAAACGATAGAGACTATCAACAAAATTCGCTGAAGGAGCTGAAGGTGATACCTTCGGCGGCCTATGAGCAGTGTATGGAGGCATATCTGTATTGCACGTTGGCATAGCTATATTGCACTAGATGGAACCTACTTTGAAGGGAACAAAATAAATTTTGATGAATGAATAACAGTTTCTGTTTTTTTTTTGCAATTTCCGGGTACTTTTTGTACGTAGTAGGATTTCTTCGATATAGCTACTATCCCTCATGATATACTATGCTAAATACACGATTTTTGTATAGATTAAATTAAAAAAAAAGTTTAAAAATATGATAAATGACGGTTCACTAGTGATTTTTCGATTTCACAGTATACTAAGCTTCAAACGATTTTGGACATCATATCAAAGGATCCTTGATGTTTTTTAATAAAATGCGTTTTAACTGTCAGTAAAGAAACAAATGCCATAATGTCATATATGATGGTATTTGAATTGATGAAAAGAAAACTTTAAGGCAAATGAGATAAGCGAATAATATATTCACGGTTCTATTTAAATTATTATTATCATTCTATTTGCATCATAAATAATGAAAATAGAGACTGCTACATGTCCCCTGTGTCAACCGGTATACATATTTCATAGAAAATATACTACATTACGTACAATAATACATGGATACATACTATGTAAACATATATAGTAGGTCTATTAAACTAAATTCAGAAGACTTATTAATAGCCTATGTAAACAGCGTAGAAAACTGCAGATGGATGCAGAATTGCAAAACCTCTTGCAAGCTACATATACGCCAGGCAATGATAAAGTCCAGCGAATCAAAAGAGATCATCGTAACTTTCACCTATCGCCTACGGTATTCATTGTCTATTATTATTCTACGCCGTGTGCTTCTATTTTCACGATATCCTCAGAGTGGCACAGTGGACATCTCATTAATTTTTCATAAAAACCAGTGGCGGCCGGTGGAATTTGAATTTTGATATTTTCGTAACTGTACATGGAGCCCGGATTAGATTTTAGGCGTTGATTATATTAGCCTAAACAGAAGACTCTAATGGCAAAAAATAAGTTCAAGTGAAACTAACGAAACAAAAAAAATTGTTGGTTCCATTGACACGTGGAAGGACAAAAACAGACCTAAAATATTCTTTACCGACGCTAATCAGTAGACAAGAGAAATCGCGGGCATAAATAGAATTAGGTAGTAGGTGGAGGAAGAAGAAGTAGGTGGCGGTAGGAGGGTGGGTAAAAAAAAAAAAAAGGGGAAAAGGGGGGGGGGGGGGGGGGAAATTTTGGGGGGGGAGAAAGAAAAAAAAAAAAAAAACGGGGTTTTTTATTTAAATTTTTCGGGGGGGAGGGGAATTTGGGGGGAAAATTTTTGGGGGGTTGGGGGGGGGGTGGAGGGGGGGGGTTTGGAAAAAAGGAAAGGGGAAAAAGATTTTCTCCCCCCCCACCCGGACAAGGGCAATTGTTTTTCTATAACTACCACGTGAATGTAAAGCTTTTTGTGGAATTGAAGTTTTTTTAGAAATTTCTAGTAAACCAAAATTGGGGACAAAATAAAAATATTTTTTGTATAAACTTCATAACTTTTTTTTTCTCAAAAACTATGAACAATTCAATTTCAGATCCAATCGAAATATACTCTGAAATTATCTAAGATTTTTTAAATTACATTTTTTGGAAATTTCGATTTCTTGATTTTTGGATGAATTAAAAATTGTCTGAAAATCCTGAAAAAAATGAGAGTATTCTAAAAAAAATCTAAGCCAATTTTTTTCTTGAGAATAATTCTTTTATCGAAAACTATAAATTTTTGTAAAAAATTTCTCAAGAACAAAATTGTCTTAGAATATCTTAGGAATTCTCTCAAATATTTTCAGGAGTTTTAAAGACGATTTTTTATTGTTCCAGTAATCACATCGAAATTTAAAAAAAATATAATTTAAAAAATCTGAAAAAAATTCGAGAGCATTTGTTGATTGATTATAATATAGTTTCATTCTTAGAACTTATCGAATATTAGAATAAATCGTAATTTTTCCCAAAAATGTATTTACAACTTTTTTAAAATCAATTTTTGAAAAAAATCTAAGGCTAAGTTCTGAAAAAGCATGAAATTTTATGTCGGAATTGACCTGATCGAAATTTTTTGAGTATCATTGAAAATTGAAAATAAGCTGGATGGAAACTCTTTAAAAAATCATTTGGGACTTTGGGTTAAAAGTTCTCAAGATTAGGAAAATGTCACAAGAATAAAACAATATTTAGAAATTCCTTTTGTCGTTTCCAAGATCTTCTGGCGAGATTTTATTTACTAAGTTTTTTTACTAATATATCTTTCTGTTTAAGTCTAGTAGAAATGTGCGCAATCGTCTGAGATATCATCGACCTTGTTTCGTTTTGCTCGTTACGTTTTTGTTAACAGATAAGCTCTTTTTAACATTTACATTTTTTTTAACATTTACATTAAAATACTTAGTTTTATGTACGAATGAACAAATGCGAGGAGCAATTTGCGCGAATAGAGGATGCTCTCGTGTTCATTACCTGTGGGTTTTACCAAAAACATTAAAATATTTGTTTTTAATTGCGAATTAAAATTAAATGCAATTAATATAGCGTACACGACAACCTAATTTTGAGCATATGAATCGAGTTATGGGTAATTTAATGTAGTGTAACTTACATGGTGATAAAGCCTTATCTTCACTCATTCTTGATGAATAATTGATATAAGAAAGTTTGTCAGTTGCTCACTAATCTTCAAGGTACGAGATGTGTAAATTAAGTAATGAGACTGGCAACGTAGCGCCCGATCTAGCAACACTGCGGAGACGGTACTTGGATGGGCGGTAGGTTAACATGTAATGCGCCTACAGTACAAGTTTGAACTGGTTAGAGTAATTTGTTTGTTCTTTGTGATTGTTTTCGTAAACCGTTTTTTTTTCTAGTGCGTTTTAAAAATTAGTGACATATATTTTGAGCAACGGTGTGTTCAGGTTTTTTGCAACGGATACTTTTAAAATTTACCAGGGGGGGGGGGGGCGGGGGGGGGGGGAACAACCCAAAAAAACCGCCCGCCCCCCCCCCAACAACAACAAACGCCGGCAAAGGGGGCAAAAAAACGCGGGCCGCCCGCCGGGCGCGGCGGCCCGGCGCCGCCAAGGGGGGGCCAACACCAAAAAAAAAACCACACGGTTTTTTACGGTTTACCAGAAACAATAAAGCCCAAACAGGGGGGAAGAAACCCCACCAAAACCCCCCCCCCCCCCCCCCCCACCAAAAAAAACCAAAAAAAAAACAAAAAAAAAGGGCACCCACCCCCCCCCACCCCCCCGCCCCCCAAAATGGTTGGAGTAACGTATGGGGGAAGAGAAAAAAGAAATGCAACAAAAGGACATAAGGAGAGAAAGGTGTATTTTTGACTCTCGATTGAAAATGATCCCCATTTCATGGAACGTGTCATTACTGGTGATGAGACTTGGATGTTTGTGTACGACCCGGAAACCAAGCGACAAAGCATGGAATGGCACGCCTCAAGCTCTCCAAGACCCAAAAAAAGCAAGAATGAGCAAGTCGAAGATCAAATGCATGCTGATTTGCATTTTTGATATCCAGGGAATTGTCCACACAGAGTTTGTGCCTCCAAGGCAAACAGTAAATTAACACTTTCGCAGAGAGGTACTTGAAAAACTTCTAAAAAAGTGTCATGCGTGTAGATCAAACATCAAGAACAACTGTATGTTGCATCACGATAATGCGCCTTGTCACGCAGCCATTTCAGTAAACGAGTTTTTAGCCAGTAAAAATATTTCGATGGCTCCTCAGCCTCCTTCTTCGCCTGACTTGAGTCCTTATGACTTTTTTGTCTTACCCCGATATTGAAAAATCACCTCAAGGGACGTCATTTTGAGACCATAGAAAACATTCTAATCACATTCAGCACTGCTGTGAGGAATGGAAGAACCGTCTCCAGCGCTGTGTGGCTTCCCAAAGAAGTTAGGAGGAGGCAATACGGAATTGTAATTCTATTCGAATAAATAAAAAAACCAGTCTCATTACTTAATTACGATCCTCGGATGTGGTTTTTAATGCTTAGATCTAGACTCCCATGGGGTTATGGGATTTGAGTTTATGGGGTTATAGGTTTATAGACTCTGAATACGTCCGCCCGCAAACCCTCATCCTCAGGGGTTATATGGTTTGAGGTTGCTTGGTCATGAATTCTTCCATCCGCTGCACACATCTGAATGTTATGGAATTTTCTAGTGATTTTTTCTCATCTAGGGGAAAAACAAGGTTCAGGTTCCTTGGAGTCGGAAAATTATTCTTGCGCCTCTCTTTCTCAAGCATTTTTTTAGTCCTCTATAATTGTACTTTGTTTCACTATAAACATGTTTTTGTTTCATTCCGATAAAATGTCACGAAGCAGATACGCGAGAAAATTGTTAAAAATGCATTTTTTTATTTAGATCATCGCCAGTACCAGTAGACCTCCAGTACACAAAAGAGTTTATTAGCGGTTTTTTTTGTAACACCATATTATTTGAAAATCAATTTAAAAGTTCAGTTAACAAAAAAATCTCTAATAATATGTCAGTACGACAATGGTTACCTTCAATTTAAACTGTATCAAATGAGCGGAAAAAAATCCGAGTGGATAATTCAATTTTGCCTCTGTTCCATTAGCTTTTTATGATTTCATGCGTAATATAGAGTAAGTTCCGGGTTATTAATTTGGGCAAAAATGAATTATCGTACCGTACAAACTATAAATTACATAACGTTATTGTGCATAAACAGGCCTGTTACAAATTAACGTAACTTGCCTCCGCACGACACACAAACATAGGTTGAAGCATTATGAACCCTGTTAAGGTCCGCATGGTCGTTAAATGTCGAGCAATGTCATAAACTACCGAGTTCGCGTTTTGTTTGTTCATTTTTTAATTAAGATATCGGGCGGAGATATTGTTTTTTTTTATGTGTGTGTTTCGGCGGGAGAGGCGAGGTTAAAGGGGTTACAGACACGCGCGTCCTTCGAAAGGAAATAAATCATAATTGTGTTCCAGGCAATTAGGTTCCGATTACTTTTTTTGCCCTTAGTAGACAACAGTTTCGGTTCTAGACGATTAAGTGATTACTAAGTCGGAAAAGCACCAGGTTTTTATGGGTTGCATTGCTATAGAAAAGCAATACAAGAAAAGGTGTTATATTGGATACAGCTGATCTGTTCCAATCTAACAGAACAGCTGTTATATTGGAACTAAGCGAACAACGAGCTCTCTCTAGCTCTACATAGCTACAAAATAGACAGAGGCATTAAAGTAATGTCATCAAATACTGAAAGATGCCGCTGTCGCCAACACATTGTTGCTTGTTTTCTCGTTTTCTATTCTTGTTACCTATTTTATTGATGTCCAAACTCACGACTAGAAATTTCGTTTTTAACCAACTATTTAGCTGATACGTTCCATACGATAGACCAGAATACTTCTAGAATCCAGATATGGTATGTAGCCCATGAATACACAAATAAAATTGAGTTATTGTTTATATAATTAAAAGTATGTCTTCTTGAAATAAAAAAACTAAATAAAGTGTTCCCCTTGAAAATAAAGTTGACGTAGATTTCCGATTTTCGATATTTAGTGGAATTGCGATATTAAGGGTGGAAACTTTTCAAATTGGCGCTGTGTACAGAGATAAAAGTTAATTTATTTCTGTAAAATTACAATGAGTTGTCTATTGTTGTCTTAGCTAGCCAAATATTCAAATGTCAGCTAGATTACAGTAAAGCTAGGTATCTTTTTTAAGAAACGTTGAATTTTTTTCCACCGTTGATAGGCGAACTTTATGTCTCATCAGTGCATCACTATTTTTTTTAAGAAACAAATAGTGGTGTAGTGGTGGTGTTTTCCACTGTAGGAGCGCTATTGGATGCAAATAGTGAAACAAAACCAATCTCGTCGTTTTTACTTTATGTAAAAATTTACAATTAATACCCATCAAACACTATTTTACTAGAAAAAAACAATCAAATATTTTACTAGGAAAAAACACACTATAAATTTAAAATAGTCACTTTGAAATTTTGTTAATAGAAAGGCTAAGCGTATTGAAGCCTCGAAAAAAAAAAAACAATTAACACTAAAACGTTGCAATTAACAAGCAGTTAAAAATTAATAGTTTCTGCAAATAACATTTTGCAAGAAACTGTTAACAATAGACTGCGAAGCTAATATTGTTTATATGTATTAAAATTTTTACTGCCAAAATTTCTATTCTATAAACACCTAATGTCAAATATAATAAAATAGTTAAAAATATAAAGTTAAACTGGTAGTTTCCATGAGCTGACTTAATTGTGCATCAATTAATGAAATCGATCAACATCGTAAACAAGATTAAGAGCACTAAGTTGACAAGGCCATAGATCCAATTACAGATTGTGCCTAAATGCATTTAATTTAAAATGCATTTAAATATCGACATAGCACAGAGAAAAAAAAAACAAAAAACAGAGATATACCAAAATAAGCATACAAAAAAGATATAATCATAACATAGTATAAAACAAAGTCGCTTCCCGCTGTCTGTCCCTATGTATGCTTAGATCTTTAAAACTACGCAACGGATTTTGATGCGGTTTTTTTTAATAGATAGAGTGATTCAAGAGGAAGGTTTATATATATAATACATGCATAGTATAGTAGAGAAACACTGATAATTTTTGAGGTCTCTAATGTGATGTCGTAAACCGGGCGAAGCCGGGGCGGGTCGCTAGTTTTGTATAAATATGACGCGAATTTTTTACACTAAAATATACATATTTCCAATTCCTAATTACTAACAGTTCCAGTTCAGTTGTTATTTTTTTATAGTCCGTTTCAGGACTTCCTGCATCCATAACTCAGGAGTGTGTATTGAATAGGGATTGCAAGATCTATTGTTTATATTATTTTTCTTTTAATTTTCTACATAATTTTCTTTACAAAGTTTTTTGGTCTTAAGGTTACAGGTTAAACTATTGTTCTAGTTAACAACTTTTGACAGAAAAAAAGTGTATATAAATTTTAAGTATTTACAGGTTGTGCAATAGTACAATAGTGCACTCTAGTCTTAAATTACAGATATCCAAATGGATGCACCAATTTTACAACAAAAAATAGTGCATACGCCACTTGGTACGTCATATTAAATATCCATTTTTTTTTAGGAAGATGTTGATTAGGTATATGGTTGTAAAATAAGAGAAGTCTTTTGAAGGAACATGCCTGATACATTTAATTCATATTATAACCCAACAATTGTTTTTCGCTTAAACTCAAAATCTCGATGTTTTAGGACAGTCTGTAAATAAGTACTTACAAGGTTTTAATACTCAAAGTACTAAGCCTTTTAACCGATTTCAAGTTAAAAAAATCGTTGCCTAAAAAGAATAACGATTGCTATATTTTTAAAAATTAAAATTTAAATTTGTGAGGTTTGGTTGTGACCTTTGTGGTCTTTATGATCATTGTGGTCTTTATGATCTGATTGAACTTTGGGACTTTTAGGACCGATATAACCTTTATGACATGTATGGCCTTCGTGATCTATATGACATGTATGGCTTTTTGGACCGGTAAGACCCATATGAACCTTTTGAGTGATGTGACCTTTATGTATTACCTTTGTGTCCTATGTGATCTTTATGTTTAATGAGACTTTTAGGACCAATGAGATTTTAATGACTTCTATGGTCTATTTGGTCTTTGTTACCCTATGAAGTTTATGACCTCTAAGACCCATTTGATATTCATATTTGGTCAATGACTTTTATGACTAATAACATGACCTTCCTAACTTTTATGACCAATGACATTTATAACCTTTATAACTTATGTGCTTTTGGTGACCTGTATGACCTTTTGTTGCTCTTTATGACCTATGTGACTTTTATAGCCTACAATTTTTTTTGCTTTCACCAAAAATCTTGCAGAAGATTTTAGACAAATTTCGAATTGTCGGTATCTCTACACTACTACTGTACAATTCCACGACTTTTCGTAGAGATACTGACAATTCGAAATTTGTTTCGTTACCATATGAACCTAAATTCACCCGCGGACTAGATAAAGTTTTTAAGAATATCAATATCAATTTGGTTTATAATTGTAAATATAAACTACAGACGCTTTTGAATAACCCCAAAAGACAAAATGGACAATAACGAAATGTCAGGAATATACGAAATAAGTTGTAAATACTGTGATCAAATGTATATTGGGCAAACAAAAAAGATCTATTTTGACTGGATTTAAAGAACACATGGCTCATTTGAAATATGGCAGAACGGAAAAATCTTGTATTGCCCAACATGCTTTTGACAACAACCATAGGATAGACATAGGTAAATAATTTAAATTAAATTAGAAATATAACAAACGGTAGACAGTTGGATGTTTTTGAAAGTTTAGAAACCATTAAGTGTAACAGTAGTATGAATAAGGACAATGGTCCGATACCCACCAGTCCACTGTTTGCTCTGATAAACAAAAGAGAAAGTTACGGTTCAGTGAACCGTGGTGACAAATTAAGTACAAATAGAGGAATTGTGTAGGTTAGAATATAGTTTTAATCTTCTCCTGAAGATGCCAACTTAGTTGGCGAAAGGCGCGTCAAGAAAAGTATAGTAGTTCGGTGCTTTCTTGTTAATTTCTGCAATAAAATTTAAAACCATATCAGTTTTGAATAGAGAATGAAAAGACCTTTCAAATGAATTCCTACTTCCAATTTGAAAATTTAGGGGTTGTAGCTGCCACCTGAAGGGGGTTGAATTTAGGGATGACATTTTTACGTCGCAAGATGTCATTTTAGAATTAGAAATTGACGTGTCTCCAGCTCATAATAGACGATTTGGTGTACTTTTTTTGTATCAATATTTTGTATATCATCAATTATATCATCTCGTTTTTAACAACTGAAGAAAATCGGAGGGGGTGACTGTCATTCGGGTTTGCGTTGGCATGGAATGATACCCTTTTCCATGTCGGTATTTTCCTGGACTATAACATAATCCAGAAGTGTCGCCGATGTAGCTGTAACTCGGGTCGGAACATCTATAATTTGACATAGATTTAATGATTCTAATATTGAAATAATTTGTTTTACGCAGTTGTTTGCAAAATTTAATAAATCTAAATTAAAGTCACCCATACAAATCAATTCATCAACGGTAGTCCTATTACAACTAAACTGTCTTCAAATTCATCAAGAAAACTATAATGGCTTGATTGGTAATGCTCGTTGCGGCAAGAGTCTTATTTGGGCTGTTTGCTCAGCTCTACGTGCCTTTCCTACAATTTATTGTAAATCTGAATTGCTAGGATAGGTAAAAATATGTTATTTTAGTCTGGGTCATTTGCCTGCCCTGGGAATTCCGTGAGGTGGCGTGGTCGCCACAAGTATATTTAAAACAAACATCGGCCAGTTATGAAAAAGGACAAATAGAAGTGAGATGATAGATAAGAAGCAACAGCATACGCATCGAAGGTCACTACCAGAGAATAATCTTCCTGTCACCACCTACGCTAGCCGTTAGGGAAGAAGAAGTGTAGAATTTGTCCTTTATTACAACAGGCTGATGTTTGTTTTACACATTGTGTATATGATTTTATGTTTACAAACGGATACAGCAGTAAAAGTTTGAACTTAATGCCAAAACATTAAAGAGGACTCTTGCAGCACGTACAAAATGAAAACATGAAAACAAAATCAATATTCGATCGGTGTATACCATTAATGATTTGCCGATAACATTCCCGGAAGTATGTGTATGTACGTTAGTTTTCAAAGCGTTTCCATTTAGAGGCTGAACGGCCAGTTTATGCGTTCCTCTTAAAAAAATCGTATTCATATTAATAAAATGGAGCTTAAAAGGAAGAGAATTTTAATGAGTATTTCTTACCGGCGATGCCGAGGCACAAAAAGTAAATTTGAAGTGCATTATTTAAGATCGACTTTAATTGCGGAGTTGCCAATTGACGACTGTATATCATTTATTTTATTGAGTGCCGCTGTGATCTAAATAAAACTATGATTACGTAGCTGCGGTTTATATCTTGTAATTAAACTGTTACGGACGTATTTACTGTTATAGCTTAATGTTTCCCTAATACATAAGAGCGTGGGTTTACAAAACAAGTTTTTTTTTTAATATCCCGCCTTTTGTGTTGCGCTACTGATTAGAGAGATCATCATATAGAGCTCGTATACAGTGTGGAATAGCCAAATGGAATAAATTCAGTAGCTCCATCATTATGCATTTTTTAGAAAATCCTGAGACACGTCAATTTCTAATTCTAAAATGACATCTTGCGACGTAAAAATGTCATCCCTAAATTCAACCCCCTTCAGGTGACAGCTACAACCCCTAAATTTTCAAATTTGAAGTAAGGGTTTGTGATACTTCATTTGAAAGGTATTTTCATTCTATATTCAAAACTGCTATGGTTTTAAATTTTATTTTAGAAATTAACAAGAAAAAAAGATAAGTCTCCATCTCTAGAAAATTCGTTACATTAAAATAAAACTTTTACACTAGTTGTTACATTCAAAACACTAGTTGTCAAATTTAGGTTCTGAAATGTTAATAATAACAACACATAAATGTCTGTAATTGCCGACATTCCCTATTATAAGACCAAAACTTACTAATAAATACGTACCAACTAATGAGCTCGCGGAAGACGATTTTGATAGACGAATAGAAAATGTTTTATTTTCGGATGAATCTACATTTACACTTCGCGGCCATGTTAATCGCCAAAACTGTCGTTACTGGTCGAGAGAAAATCCTCACTGGATGAGGGGAACTACACACGCAAAACCCTGAGAAAGTTAATGTTTGGGCCGGAATAATTGGAGAAAATATCACTAGTCTCTTCTTCATTGACGGCAATTTGAATGGAGAAACTTATTTAGCGCTGCTCCAAAATAATGTTGTACCGTCGATGGTAAACTTGTATCCAGCTGAAGGAAACCCACAACTTCAAGGTAATGCAATATGGTTCCAGCAGGATGATGCACCAGCACATTACAAGTTAATGTCCTGCAATATCTCCACACAATGTTTCCAAATCGCTAGATAGGGAGACGTGGTTCTGTAGATTGGCCAGCACGAAACGAAACCCGACGATTTAACTGACTTAGAGGAAGAATAGATCGATTTAAGACTATTCTATTAGATTTCCTTCTAATTGGGACTACTGAAAATATTTAGCCATGTATATGACCACTAAATCAACTATACTATTTAGCTGACCAAAACTGTTTTTATTATATTTTTATTATATACAGGGTGAACAAGCAAACGATGTAGACCATCGAAAATGTTTGCTGGTGGCAATATTGAAGTCAGATAAATTTACAAGACATTTATTGGAGGTTCTTGCCATATCTCCAGACGTACATATTAGTCGTACAAATTCTTTTTAGTTCTTTATAACAAAGTAGAAAATGAACTTTTCGTTATTTCCAAGCTCATCAAAATCAATTAATTATTCTTAGAATACAGCGGTTCAATATTAAAAGTTAAATCTTTTAGGCCACCGTTTTACATTCAATAATTTGTTGAAAAAAGAAATCAACTCGACCTTCAATTTATTTTTATATGTGTAAAATATTGTCGTCTTTGATTATCGTCAAAGATTGTCGTATTTGTTACCTCCAATAAATTGGACAATAACAATGACAATGAACAATGACTATCATTTTAAAACCTACTTTTCTATCTTATGGTTAACCGCAGTACAGCCAACATGTCACAGACATGTCTAACCATTGGCAATTCCAAAATTGTAAAATCTTAAAAAAAAACAAATTGCAACAATTCTTCAGTTTATTGACCGAGAAACTGAATAATTTCTTGTTCTATATAAAATATATTATTACTATATCTAATATTTAATTTAGAAAATGGTATTTTTTCATACTATTTTATTTTATATTTCTGTATTTTATATCAAATGAATTTAAGTTCAAGCAATACTGTATCTTTGATACCAGTTTTATTTCAGTACTGGTTTACAAAACTAACGATAGTACCTATCTTAAAAACCAATTATGGCTTTAATGCAATCAAGTTAAATTAAAATATGTTTTAAGTTCCAGAATATAACTGACAACATCAAATTAATACGATATTAATCAGAAAATCGTAAGCATACCGTTTCTCTTCATCAACGTGCTAATCCAACGAAGTAATGATTTATTTTCACCGAAGATAATACAGCGGTGTGGTCCTTCTTGGTGGGTATGACCCAAGTGCGAAGACGGAAAAGATCAGAGACGGATAAACTGCGTTAGATCTGATATTTTTAGGCCGTAATACGACAATATACAGTTGTGAAGGGTGATTGATTACTTTATGTATTAAATTTAATTAATATCAGTATATTAATTTTAACTGAATTAAACATGTGTTGTTAGAGAAATTCGTACCTGTTTGTGAGGAAAAAAAGCTTCGTATGAAAGCCCCCAAGCAAAAAATGCCTAGCATGTAATATTCTATTGCAAATATTTATAAACACGCAACGTAAATAAACCGACAATATTTTAAAATAATGTAATTTATACAGGGTGTCTTAATTTATCACGACTTGGGTTTTGTAGAAAAAGTGATTGTAAGTAAGAAAGTTCGTATGAACACAAGACCTAAAACGTTTAGTTTTCAACATACAAGGTGACTACATTTTTTTTTGATTTTTTTTCCTGTTACTCGATAATGGTGAGAACTACAAGGTCCTAATTCTACAAGTTAAGTAGCCTAATGAAAGTTCACTCATAGATAAAGAAACTTTTTAACTACAGAAGCCACTGTGCCTATGGGGGTTCGGTGGCCAACTTTTTATATCACTATTTCTACTCCAATGTATTCTTTTAGGTTTGGGTGGTTTCAGGTATTCTTTGAAAAAATGCAATGAAGAAAGGTAACCACGTTTATCTTCCAAATATGCTTCGTTTTTTTCAATCAAGCTTCCATTTCAACATATTTTCAATGCTTTTTCAAGCTATTAAATATTTTTTAACGAAATGAAGGGCATAGTTTGGGAAAAAATTGGTCAAAGTAGTTTTTTCTATTACTAATCTTCCAAAGAATTGAATATGAGAATATTACATTATAATCTCCCAAAGTGAGAATAAAAGAAAAAAAACTGTGAACACACCTGTACCTGTAAACACCTTGTATGTCGAAAACTAAGCGATTCAGGACATATGCTCATATCAACTTTTTTTACTTAAAATTTATTTTTTCTACAACACCCTTATCAAAGAAATTGGGACACCCTGTATAAAGAAGAAAAAATGCAGATATATTTTCTCTTGATTGGACCAATTTACCACATATTCCAATTTTTGCCACTGTCTATAAACATAAAAACCTGCCGACAGAGACATCCACTGGTAATATTGTTTTTGCTTTAATACGAGCAGTATTAATCACATCCACATTAAAATATTGCTTTATAAATCGAACTGTTCTTAGACTTCCCATTAGTTTTGCTCTCGTCAATACCTTTAAATTTAAACCAAAATCTCCAAAGCGTTTCCGAAACAGAAAAAAAGACCTTCGGTCTTCAAATCCAAAGGTATAGAGAAATTCTACAGCCGGTATTTCACAAAAACAAGTAGAACTTGTTGAACATATAATTGGTACTTTACGGCAAAATTGTATTTCTCAAAAGTATAACGTGCGACGCGATCAAGTTCTTTTGCTATTCCTTTGTCAGATCTTTTCTTACGTTTTTCCATCCATTCTTAATTAATTTGTGATACGCCGTATATCACTTACTTCTATGTAATATCTCTTATATTTTAATATATTATGTATTTTAAATATGTATCAATTGTATTACTTGAACCATGTACATTCTTCGAAATATTAATACTGTCTGATAACGGACTTCATGATAAAAATGTTCCAATAAACCGTTACATACTGATTTAATATTTAGTAAATTAGTCATTATATGCTTGACCTAGGCCGATGCAGATTTGCGTGTGCAACTGGAGGTAAGTGATTGCTGAATGGGATCGACAGCATTGCATCTGTGCAACAAGTTAACTTGAATTTGCGTTGATTTGTGCGTATAATTTGTACATGAACCCGTTTCGGCCGAAAAACGCCATTCTAGAAACATTCTGAAGAAATTCCAGTGCATTCATTGAATGATTTTAAGAACTTATTACTTCTCGAACATTTATTGTAAAAATACATTGTTTTCCAGAAAAAGACACTTTCTAAATATTCGATTCTAATTTGATTTTTAGAATATTATTTCTCGAATACGAAGAATTTTTACAATAAGATTCTCAAGCACAATAAAAGTTCTTAGAATCATCCACAGCCAGTGCTTTGGGATTTAAGACTTTATATTTTAAATTTTGCAAAAATGCATTGCATTCTTTGTGACATAAGAACTTTTAAAATTTGAACAATTTTTTGTGCATTCATTTTTCAATAAAATCATTTTTGAAGTTTTAAGCAAAAATTTTGCAGTTCTAGAGCGCCATTTTGAACGCATAAGGGAAAAAATCGATCTTCAAACCACGTATACTTAAAGTTCAAACATTTATTCCACCGCTTACACGTTACGGTCGAGGTTCCAGGTCCATTGCAGAACGGAAACCCCTTGAATATTTGATTTAAAAAAAATGTGCAAAAAAATCGTGCTTTTTTTAAAAAAAAAAACTCCATAATTAATATTTTTTTGGAGGAATTTCATGGACACCATCGGAAAGGGCACGTCTTAAACTTTAAAAATATGTCCCTATCAAATTTTTCTGTCGCAAATTGTATTAGTTATGATGCGCTGAAAAGCGATGTACCGGGAGTGGCGTTTTCGGCCGAAACGGGGTTAACAGTTACTATGCATATTTTTGGTGTGATCATGTCAAATTCGTGTCAGTTATAAAAAAACCTATCAAACCGTCAGCATTCTTACCATTCTGTCAGTTATTCCTGTCCCAGTTTGTAGGAGTATCATCGAGAAAACAACAGGTCAACAACTCTGTACGCAAATAAACTACACTCTGTCCCAATGAACTTTTTACCACCTATGTATGGTGCTAAAAACTCACTGAGATTCCTTTAACTCCAGAACTCATATACATCATATACTGAATTCTATAGAAAGCATAATGTGGAGTTTATTACTAAAGATATTAGAAAGAAAAAACATGTTAGTTAGATATGCGAGTTGAACGAACTATTTATGTAAGTCAGTATGTTGAAAAGTAAAAAAAGTGGAAGGACAAATGTTAATACACTTTTATTTCAATTAGATATACTGCATTTCTTATCATAGCCAATTTTTCCAGAAAAGGACCCCTAAACTTCGTTAAAATTCTTAAAATAGCAGGTAATCAATTTTTACGAGAACCATTCATATTATGCATGTTCATTTTGTTTTTAAATCGAGATCTCAAATTTGATACTGTCATAAATCTGCCTCAAATTTATTATCTTGTTGTTACCGGTCTTTCTGATGATCCATAATATTTTGCACAACAAATATTTCCACGGTATTTTTTTTTTGGTAGTGGCTGACCTTCAGTGTCGAAATGGTCATCTTCACCACACTTATGACCTGTTGTAGTCGTTCACATTATGTTTGGGGTAACTGGAATTCATTAATTTCTTCATAATGGAAATTTCCACTGTTCTTATAATCAGATATTGCAGGAATGCATGTATTAATCAAATCTCTTTAGCCATGAACTCGGCAATAAGTATTTTAACCAGAATGTCAGTTAAGAATGTTCAGTTTTTAAGACAAATGCTGATGTATTTTTACAAGAATTTTGTATATAGGAATTTTGTACTAACCGTACTACGAGGTGTGGCTATTAAATAACCGAACTGCTGTCATAACACTTTTTATTCGTTACCAATTACAGTAACAACTTTTTTCGCCTTCAATGTACTCCCCTTGGCGATCTCTACACCGCTCCATACAACTTTTCCATTGTTGAAAGCAGTGCTGCAAGTCTGCTTCTGTCAGCTGGTTCAGAACCTCCGTCGCTTTTGCTTTGACTGCTTCTACACTTTCGAATCTTGTCGTCATAAGTAATCACGGTATCTAACAAGCCTGCATCAATGTCAATCTTGTCTAGAATGTCAGCGCAAATGTTCATTCTTGATTCCCTAAGCCTGCATCAATGTCAATCTTGTCTAGAATGTCAGCGCAAATGTTCATTCTTGATTCCTTTTGCTTGGTAGTGGGGAGTTTTGGCACCATTTTTGCGCAAACTTTGCGCATGTTGAACGATTCGAAAATCGCGAACACGTTTGTCGCCGAACGATCTTCGCGGATTAATTTACCGATTTTTTCAATATTTTCGTCCATTTTTGACGTTGGGGGCCCGGGGGCGCAGATCGTCTTCGGTCGCCGTCCCTCTTTAAACCGTTTAAACCATTCAAAAACTTGTGTGGGGATAAACACTATTACACTTATTTAATATGCGTCATGTAAGTTTTCTATTTAACAAAAAACTTGAGATTAACCCGTTGCTCCATCTGAACACAACATTTTTTCGACGCGTCACTGGTGCGTAGACTAATTTAAACGACTGCTACAGTCAAACTGAGCGACCCACTGTCTTGTACAGCGAGCTCAGGGTGGGGAAAGTATCACCAGGCACAGTTCTGTTCAAACATGTCGCAGACGCTTGCAGCGCGCTGGTAGCAGCATCAGTTCGTTTATTTTATAGGCACACCTCGTGTATGGCAAAGGCTTAGTATCACTTTGCGTTATTTGTTTGTAAATTATAATTTTGTTATAATTTGCAAGACATGTTACATAAAATTGACAGTGTGTACATTGCTTACTTATATACTACATTGCTTACTTATCATTAAATATCATATTTACGTATTAAATATCACAAAGGTAATTGTCTGTAGTACAATCGATTTGCGTATCTCCCTTTACGTTATATGCAATTATATTTTAACATTTTTTGACAACTATACAAATGCTGTATAAAATACAGCAATTTTTTGTTCATATTATTTTTTTTTATGCACAAAATCGATTATATGAAATAACCAAAGAAGTAACTATTTAGCCACTCTCACTGTATAATACTTCAAAAGATAAGATCACATTTATTAGTTAGTTTACTATGATGTCACCAAAAAACTTTATCGTCATTCCTATAATATACAAATGCTTTCTAATTTATAGTTTTTTTATATCTATGTAGAAACCTGTATCTTAATATTTACGTGCGTAATATGTAAATATTTACGTGCATATTCACGTAAGGAAAAGAAAATAATGATGAATTGTTTTTATGTTTTTCTATTATTGATACGTTACCAACCCATGTTGTTGAACTTTAGCTGTTTGTATCAATGTGTAGGTATTTTTATTATTTCTATTCGGTTCATCTCTCGTCAATGTATTCGACACTTTCAAGATGCATTTTTTTATTTCATTTTTGAACATATGCATTGTTCAGAAAGTGCAGAGAAAGTATCAAAGTTACGCAAACATTTCGATATTTAAATATTATTTACTTATAGAAAGGCGTTTTGCATAATTTCTAATAATAGTTGTAGTTAATGCAATGTTTTTTAATAGTCTACTGATACAAGTTTTTTTATTAAATTACTGACACGTGAAATCTTCCAAGTTTCAGAATATTTTAGGCCTATTTATGCAAAAAATATTGCTTAAATAGATTACAATTACATTGTTGAAAATAAAAAACTCCTTACCATATTTAATATTTAATGCAGTATTAAATATTCTCAATAAAACGTTAATAATTACCGCAAGACAATCAAGTTACATCAGTATGCCGGTCAGCAGCAATTAAAACGGCCGCCCCTAAAAACAATTGATTGGCATAAACTTTTATTATACCTGTCGTGTACATGAAAAGTATATTTCGCGCTGCATTTTAAACTCGACTGTTGAATTATAAATACTCGCGACCAGTTTTTTTTCTTCATCAGCGTGGTGTCTTTAGTATTCAGGATGTGTAAGCCGAGCGAGTTAAAACATATGGCGGCAGTGGAGAGAATCACAGTCAGTGACGTATCCGCGATCGGGAGGGTACCGATACGTTAAGTACGTGATGTAATTTTTTCCTTGTCTTTCGCGCCATTTTTGTAAATGGGAATAGCTTATCAGATTTTACACAAGTAGAGAAATAATTCAGGCTGCTGCCTGTCCAGTAGGCAGAGACTTTTATGTGTTCTTGAAACATATAGGGCTGGTTTTGACGGTACCCTATGTATTTTTTTGCGTAGAACATAATGCGCGGGGTCCGTAGAGCTGAAACCGTCCGCTAATTTTTTTAAATCAACAATTTGTGAAAAAAAACGTCTCTTTCACATTTTCGCTTATATCTCCGTTCATTGGCATATTTATACACGAAGAAGTTGTAGCCTATTGAATTTACAAAATTTTAAGCCTAACCCGAAGTCTCCAAGTGCTATTGTTAACTTGCAAATGACTGCTGAAGTGTTTTTTTTCACAATTTTTTTACTTCGAAAGTAGGGCGACTATGATCATGAAATTTCTTGGAGGGACTGCTATTTGTAGTATGAAGGTTACAAACAAAATTTCAGCTCGATGCGTTAATAACTTTTCGAGTAGTTAACGACCGAATTTTTTTGGAAGCCTTAATTAACAATGACGCCATTTCTTTGTTTATTGTACGATATTGACCGGGTTGGGCTAGAAAAATCATAAATATCAAGTTTGCGAGACTTTTTGAGATTTTGAAAAATATTAATTTGAGCCAGTTTTATAACGTTTTCTACGCGACTACCTTTTTTGACGCGACGTATATATATTGTTTAAGCATTGCTGCTTCGAAATTCTCGGAATTGTGACCCTGAACTGTGAATATTACAATACTCACACCTCTTATACAGGTTATATTGTCCTAGAACTCGCAGGCCCTAGATATAAGGTTTTTTAGGTTTATGGGTTTGAGATTATGAGGTTATGAAATTTCACAGCTATGGCATTTCGAAGCTATGGCGTTTCGAGGTTATCGGGTTTAGAGATATGATTGAATCATATTCATGCCTCTTCATTAGGTTGCTGCATGCTAAATTTCACAGGTCCTAAATATTGTGTTTTTTAGATTAATGGGTTTGAGATTGAGGTTATGGAATTTCAGAGCGAGGGATTTCGGGTCTACGGGTTTGAGAGTCTGGATAATTGGATATTCAGGCCCTTTCTTCATGTTGTTGTCCCAGTTTTCGCAGGACTTACGTATACGATTTTTTGAGGTTAACAGTTTGGAGGTAATGAGGTTATGGGATTTGTATTCCCATAACCTCATTACTCCATGGGAATTCCACGGCTATGAAGGTGAAAGTCATGATTGGACCATAGTCATGCTTATTTGTCATTAACGTGCGCTCTAACAGTTGCAGAACACATTCTATAGGGTTTTTTGAGATTAAGGAGATTAAGATTTTTGAGGTTATGTGGTTTTGAGTATGTGTGTCGTAGGGTTCTAGGTTTTTGAGGCTTAGAGTTTTTGTTAGATCATCCCCGTATCATTACAGTCAGCAGCTCGTCATGTATTTGACATAGTTTCCGATTTAGTGTTTTTCATAGGGATTTTTGTTCTTATGGAAGAACTTGAAAGTTTTATAAATGCATCCTGTTTTTTCATGGGGGGGGGAGGGGGAAAAGTTTTTGTTTGGGGGGAAAACAAGGGGAAAAAGAGGGAAAACGCAGGGCTGGTTCGGGTTTAGGGACCTCAAACACATAGCGTAGACCGGATCTGTACTTCCGCGCACTGGAAAAACTTTTGTGGTCCTGTGACTTTAAAGTTTCATTACTAACAAGTAAATCTATATTAAAAAGGTAAATCTACATTGTCACCCGATATGAAAATAAATACCTATATGTAGGTACCTACCCATTTACGCGCTTAATCTTTTCACAAAGGAATTTTGATCTATGTTAATAAAACTCTGGCAATACAGTAACCATAAATCCTGGTCTCCATTATTACTGTACAGATTATAAATATACCTACGTATTGAAACTGAAAGACCTAAAACATTTAAAAACAAATTAGATATCTGGCAACTGAACCCCTTCGCTAAAAACAAAAGCGTTACGTAGAACTATATTTTTCTTCTTAATCTTCTTTGGCCTTACGAACGAGGAAGCAGAAATCAGATTCTCTTCTCTGTAGTGTCCCTGTTATTAAGTTTACTGTTCTGATCTACTGTTGATGTCTCTAGGTCTATGTGTTCTAACCAACTGTTGATGTCTCCGTATGTCGACTGGCATGTACTACTAAATAATTGTACGTTCTATTTATTGCAAAAAAATATATGTACCTATTTATGTTCAACGTTTTAAGTTTGTGAATACAAATTTGTTGCAAACTTATTGCCATGAAAAAATATTGGTGAATAACAGTTATTTCATATTTCAAATCCCAAATAGATATTCCAAATCTTAAGAAATAAAAATTATATGGTAGGGTGATAAAAAAGAAAAAAGTATTTTTTTTAGGTAACTACATTTATTTTAAAATTTTAATATTTAAATAAAGTTAGTTTTTTAGGTTATAAGCTTAAACTGAATTTTTTGTTTAATTTTATTGTTTTTGGGCGCCTTGAATAGGTTTGCAAGAATTTTTTCAATAGTTATTTTAATCCACAAACAAAGAATATAAATACCATTTTTAGTTCCTGTGAAAGCAAATAATTTCTTTTTTTTGTAAATATTTTTTCCTGAACCATACAGCCACAAAGATATGTTAAATATATATTTACCCTATGCTTTGGAATTACAATTCAGATGGAAGTAGATTAGTTTTTTAATTATACTCAGATGCTATATTATATGTGAGATGGCTGTTTCGAAATTATAATTTAATATAATTTTTAATTAAATTTTGTCATTTGGCCGATTGGTTTGATTTTAATCACTAAATGGAGATGCCTATGATTAAAAATGTAGTTCTGCTTTAATTTCATATTATTCTATTTTCAAAGAGTTAATTTCAGCAGAAATATTTATTACTATCAGTTAAATAAAAACCCATTTTACCACAGTGGCAACTTAAAACATTTTGTTTGCAACATGGAGCTCAACAGACCTCAACAGATAAAAAATAATTGGATGGGACGTGTTATTTTAATAAAATTATTATTGAAATTCTGACACTTGGCGTAGAGTATAAGCGAATTTAGAAAAAATAGTGGGAGATTCAAGTGTCTAAATAGTATCCCTTCACAGCGACACTATTTTTGACATTCTATGTCTTTATTATGGGATTGCTCCTGGAAAATATTGAGATCTGCGTCATGGTTTTGCGTCACGTCACGCTTGGTAAAGATGGTTTGCCTAACCTGAAGGGGCAAAATTTGCTAACCGGGTCTGGGGTAGGGAAAACTCTATCGAGCATTTGTGTGTGGTGTAAACAATGTTATGTAAATATTTGAAGAAAAATATTTAGTTTTCATAAAAAAACAATATTTTTAATTACCATTTTATAAAAAACTTCGGTAAAATTTCGAAAAAACAAAACACTTTTAGAAATCACTTGTTACCACTGTCGCAGGAAGGACGAACTGGTTTGAGTTATGTTATTGCTTAAGGATTATTTAATATTTATTGTTATTCTAAAACCATATACTTTTACACTGTATTCGTTTGACTGTACAGATTTTGTTAACTTTCATTTATTAAAATTTCATGAACCGTTATCGTATTCAAAAATATTTGCATTGTATTCATTACCTCTTGGATTTACATTGTTCCTTCAAAGATCTGCATTTTTTTTTAGATTCAGGAGCCGATATGAGACAGGCAATAAATTTCTGCCATCCCCGTTACATATTTCTATGCGTTCGAAGTCCTCGTTGTTATTTCTTGTTCTTCTTTGTTACCGTTCTGAAGTCTGGCAGTATATTGACAAAAACAATGTGCTCAGTTCTCTTATCTTGAATCAACTAGTAGATCTGCGTCGTGTTTTACACAATTTCTGTAGTGTTGGATTACACCGTTGCCGTATCAGATGACGGTCTAAGGAAGGTATTTGTAGTGTGGGATTATCCTCTCATAACAGTTCTTCATCGATTCCACGACGGACGAAGTCCACTGCTAGATTGGATCTTTGTAGACAGTTTTGTAGTGTTATACTGATTCAGTTTTATTGTTACAACGACATTCTAGATTTAGCTGTGATTTGTGGATATTTGTTTAATATACAGGGTGAGTCAGAAAGAATGGGCCAACACTAAACTTGAGATACTAGACATCAAAATATTATGATTGAGCTCAACATGCCTTATACCAATGTCGCTGGTTTAAGAGATACACTGTTCAAAGTTTAAATTTTTTCCTGATATTTCTCGATTATTTAGAAAGTTTTGAGAGTATAAATCTGAAAATTTCTAATTTTATGTTTTTTGGTGTGAGAATTACGAATTTTAAGCTAATTTTGACGTTACTCCTAGAGGGCGCTAGTTTCAACGCATTATTTAGGTAAATGGAAACAAATTATTCGAGAAAACGTGGTTTATGCACGACCGAGCGCCACAATATTTTGATTTGCCAGTAAGCCAATATTTGCATGAGCATTTTCGTCATCGGTGGATTGGCCGTGAAGTGGGCCTGTTTGGCCACCGAGAAGTCCAAACCTAAACCCTCTGGACTTCTCTTTATGATTGAATTTTAAGGATTTAGTTTATCAGGAAGAAGTTAATTATCTTCAAGAATTGCGGCAGAGAATAAATACAACAAGCCGCTTTAAAAATAATAGAAAAAATGTGTTTAACATTCAGAGACAGAAGTGGGTACTGGAACCTTCGGCGTAGAAACAAAAAACTGGACGTTTTCCACGAAACACCGAACTACTACACTTTTCTCGATGCGCGTTTCGCCAACCAACTTGGCATCTTCAGGAGAAAATTAAAATTCAGACAGTTAAGAAGGTGAATTTTAAAATGTATTGAGGTAGATGGTGGACACTTCCTACATTTAATTTGAAGTTTGTAATTATCATTATTACCAAAACTTGTTATTGTTATTTACAAAATATATTTAACCTTTTAAATGGAAATAACTTAAAAACCGACAGATTTAGACGACCTAAACAAGAGTACCTTTTCTCTGTGGAATTGAGCGTTCTTTTAGATTTTTGACTTGTTTTATGCGTGGGGCTCAACAGATAAAAAAATTTTTTAATTTACTCAAATAATACGGTTAAACTAACGCCCTCTAGAAGCAACGTCACAAGAAGCCTAAAATTCGTAGTTCTCACACCAAAAAACCTAAAACTACCCATTTTCAGATTTATACTATAAAAACTTTCTTAATTATTGAGAACAGAATAAAAATTTGAAATATGAATACGCTGTATCTCTTAAACCAGCGACATAAGGCATGTTGATCTCAATCATAATTGAGTATTGAAGTATTGAAGTCAGAGTAATATGATTTAGGTAAAATTTATTAAAATTTATTAAAATTACCTTAGTAGTAATATGATTTATTAAAATTACCTTATCCAATTAGTTATACAACAAAGTAAAAAAGTCAAAAAATAAAAAGTGCATAGTTTTATTTTGTCCTCTAGATATCCAAATCGTAAATATTTATAATGTTAAAAACCAACGGTCTTCAATGAAACTCGGCATTTTATCAATATGCCTACGTAACGAGTTGTGGATTTAATCCTGAATCACGTAAGTCACAACTTTATATTTTTATGGTCACTTTTGATACGCCATTAATAAAGCCTCCATGGTGACGGAGGCCTTGCGCAAGCACGCATGCGTTGTACTTTGTGGCTGGTGAATAGTCTCTTAAAGAGAGATGTAACTATGTTCTACAACATTCCAAGAATTACAAGAAAGTGGCACATATTTTATACAGTTGCATTCTACATAAAGTATTATCATCCAATTGACCGCAACTTATCGATAAGTTCCATAGTTGTGTACACGCCGCGCTGTACTCATTGCTATGAGGTATTTACCATGTTTTTTAGGATGAATTCGAGAACCGTATGCTCTCCTGCTCAGGATATAGCTGACACACTCGTCACGTTCTCTGTTATTCGTCGTCAGATACGTCACACTGAAGAAACCTAATAAGATCAAAGTCTGGATCTGTGACTTCTGATGGCGAATGAACGATGAACGGGGAATCATTTTCTCTACATAGTAAACCCAAATTTGATAAATCCTTGTATGCACTAGGATGTTATTTCAGTACGGGTAGTTGAGACTGTCCTCTTCACAATCTTAGTTTAACTAAATGTAAAGTAAAAATCAGTATATTTAGGTTGTAAAATATATTTTTAGAGCTTTTCTGGAAATTACATGCAATATAATAATTACGCATACAATAAATTCGCGAGTTCGTTGCATGGTACAAGGTCAACGCAATTGCCCACTAAGGTGATTTTGTAGCCATTGGCTCGCTGCCGATTTATCTGTGGATACCTAGAAACCAATTTCTTTTATAAATACCTACGTTTATAAACAACAACTCTTTCAAAAACGTACCCTAAATCATAGGCTTTATTTTATTGCCCATAAAGAAGTAATTTCGTTATAGCCGCAGCTACTTCCTTTACTGTTGTTATTTTTGTGAAATACATATTTAACAAATACTACATCTTTTAGGTATTCTCTTTTGGAAAATCCAGTGTTCTCAAATAGGCCGGCGTACGTAAAAATAATGCACAAAATGAAATGATTATAATTAATTTAAATATTTTGTATAGTTTTTACAAACTTAATAGTAAGATTTCATGTAATAGTTTAGATTTCAAGGTTACCTACCACGAAAAATAGTGTTTTGAAATTTTGCGATACGATAAGTTACTAATAATTATTTTTTTAATTAAGTCAGATATTGTGTAATAATTAAATCTCGATCAAAACACAAAAAAAAATGTTCACCTGGAAACCAGGATGTTAAGAACTAATTTTTTGTACAACTCAGTAAACAAGACATACCGCAAAACATTAGAAATATAAAATTATGTATTAAATTCTAACGTTAAATAAAGCCACCAATTAGTTTTTAATATTAATAAAAAAGCAGAGGTCTACTGATCACGGATTTATATTACTATATTTGTTCGCTGGCCCAAGTATATCAGGGATTTTACAGATTTATTTTTCTTAATTTAAAGGTCAGTTATCACTGTTATCAGTATAGAATAACAAGCTTTAATTCACTTTTATGGGCGTTGCCTATATTAAATTAAAATAAAATGAGCCTTTACAGAATATATTAAGCAATGTGTGTCTTTATCAGATACTATTTTATACCTTCTGATGCATAATTGAACATATTCAGCAGTAGATGCGACTTTACCTAGTTTTTTCCTGAAGTCTTGAACGTTACGTTGGAAAGGCTGGCCAAAAAGCTGAGTGGCTTCCGCTCGATTGTTGCTTAATTTAGCAGTGGTGTCTCCTAATTGATATCTTGAAGATTGCTATAGTTATACTTGTTTAAAGTATATCTTGAAGATTGCTATAGTTTTCTTTTCGTATAGAATTACAATTCAGTATTTTCTCCTTAAAAATAATTTCCTTAGGAAGCCACACAGCGTTGGATACAGTTCTTCCATTTCTCATAGCAGTATTGGAACTCATATACTGGAATAGCCTTCAGATGTGGTTAGAGCCGTTTTAATTTTTATGGTCCCAAAATGAATCCTTTGAGGTTTTTCATCTGGGAAGAGAAGGGTCAAAGGATTCAAGTCAGGCGAATAAGACACAGTAATTTTTTACTGGCTAAAAACTCGTTTACTGAAAATGCAATCGTGATGCAATATTCAGTTTTTCTTGATTTTATCTCAAACGCATGACCCTTTTCGAATTTGTCAATTTCTATGTAAAGTATTATTTCTTTTGGCCTGGAGGCACAAATTCCCTGTTATCAAAGAATCAAATCAAATAAGAACTGACTGAAAGCTTTAACGACCTTCTCAATATAGTTTAAAATAGACATTTTCAATCAACTTTTCTTGTGAACCATTTTTGCGCATTTCTATCCCCAATTATAATCAAATCTAAAAAGTGGTGGATAATGATTCACCAATTGAAGGCCTTATATTATTCTTTTGGGAATCTAAACACAAAACCTGGGCTCTGAACTTTGTAGGGTTTTAGAAGTTGGTACTGACAGCACCTTCAAACTTGTATTGAAGATGAATGACATGTTAACCTACCACCCTTCCAAGTCCCGTCTCCGCAGTGTTGCTAGATCGGGCGCTACGTTGCCAGTCTCATTACTTAATTTACACACCTCGTACATCAATGCCGAGTATGAGCGCTCGCCTAATTTGAAGGAAACCGGGATTCAACTGTCATGGATACTGCTCCGTGCCGGTTAAACCCTACGACTACAATATTCAGAACCACTTGGTTTTCATATCCTATGAACATGTGCTTCGAAATGTACTTTGCCACATTTTTTTTTAATACAGAGGTCAAATTAACAAGTCAAGAAAAGATAACTGCTATTTACCAAATTTACATTTACCGTAAATTCATTAGCGAATTGAAGAGGAACTTTATAAATAAAACCACACATTCTACCGACAAAATAAACAATACATCAGTACAAACTAAATAAAAAAAAGGACGGTGTACGTGATCACACCCGTTATGATACACGATTATAACGATTCCGTGTCACACGAAAAGTGCGAGTCTGATTTCCACTGGATCATAACGAAGTTATTGTGTTTAATTTTGACGTTATTTTTTTAGATAATAGTTACTCACACTCGGCTCGCAGACTTGGTGCCCGTCTTCTCGGTTTGGTAATGAGAGTCGGCACGCTCCAGTTCACGGGCACAATGTCTAACTGAGTCCTCATTCGCATCAGTAACTTTTAGACACTATACATTTCATTTCAGACGCCTAATCTTCGAAAATATCTCTCCTACGCTCCACGAGCCGGCCATTAACTGTGGATTTTAGGTTGTATTTGAATATAATTGTGTTCGTTCAAGTCGCTATACGCTTTATCATATGCGCACCGATGCTGACTATCGGAAGGTGGAAAATTATCTAAAACTATGAATTTTTAATCCTTAATAACCTGAATTTTGATTTTTTTTCAAAAAATGTTTTTGTTTTGAATATTTCACAACTTTAGGGTTCTCTAAAACCAACATCACTAATTTTTGGTAGTAAAAAATACTGCATTTGCCAAAAAATACTGTTACATATATGTAACGCTAGGAAGATGTGAGCAAAAATAAAACAAATTGTGTACAAAGAGTGTTAAAAATTTATTCTTAACTTGTCCACAAAGAACGAATTTCCATGCGTTAACTTTTCATCCGATTTATTATCCGCCAAATGTAAAAACTGCATTATTTGTTCAAATGTTTTACATTTACCACGTCCCAACTAGATCCCAAATTTTGTACACAATCCACTTAAAAAAAATGCCAGACATCCCGCGGCTTTAAAAAAGCAATCGCTAGAAAAGTACCAAAGCAAAATGGATTCTAAAAATCCTTCAAATTTTTTACCTCCACACTGAAGATCACCACTTGCCCAAACAAAATTGGTTTGCTTTTCCTTGACAAAAGGTTCTTGAGTATCTATATTGTAATCTTTGCCTTGATTTATTGCATCACTATTTATCCGGACATTATTCCGTTGTCGAATCTCCACTGCAGCTCGAAGTTGACGTCCAGATAATCAATTTAAATCCCCTTCGTCATCTTCAGCGCCAGAGTCCTCGTCTGACAGTACACTAATTTCAGGAGGCTCGGTATATATCGCAGTTATATCAACATCATCTTCGGCATAAGCTAACTCTAATGCTTCTTGCAGAAAAAGTTCTCTCCTAAGGCAAAATAAACGTACAAACTGTAACCTTTATTTTATAAAATAGTGCTAATATATTATCCTAGCGTTACTGATATGTAACACTAGTATTTTGCAAGTAACAACATAAAAACCAGAAAAGTTATCTCAGAGAATAATATAAAATACAATAGTTGCACTATTCAAGACGTTACTACATATGATTTAATCGTTATTTACGAAACAATATAAAAGAGATAATACTTACGCTAACTGAATATCCATTTTCGGCACGAATTGAAAACAACACTTGAGAAATCAGCTTACTACATAGACAAAACAAACTAGATCTCTAAAACACTGGCACATCTGGTATAGGCATGTCTTTAGGTATGAAAATTGTAGCCATATCTTGGTTAGTAGCAAAAGTTTTCAAAGAGGGAAGTAAAACTATATAGGGAATTTGCGTTACATATATGTAACGCTAGGTTATTAAGGGTTAAATTGATTAAGAGTTACTTAAAATCTTAGAGGAATGTTATGCTCGTTCCCTGGAAAGTATGATGGTATGTCAAATATAAACCGGAATTTCTTTTCTTTTCCGCGAATTCCGTCTGGATAGCTAGACACCTCGTAACATGCGACACCTCTTCGTAGAAAGGTATTCTTTTCGTCGATTTTTTCTATGAACGTCGAACAATCAATGCAGAATATTATTGTCAACTTTTGGATAGGACAAAAGCTGCCTATCGCACCAAAAGGCGTTGTTATCCCATCAGGAACTGCACTGGGAGCAGTTTGAACATCCTTACAGTCCAGACTTATCGCCGTGTGACTACCATTTGTTTGGACCGCTAAAAATGCCCTGGGAGGCGAGAGATTTGAACATGATGAAGAAGTTGAACAGTTCGTGCACAATTGGCTGTAACTTGTAACTTTTTATGACGACGGATTCAAAAAGTTGTCGATTCGGTAGGAAAAATGTGTTTCGGTTGAAGGAGACTACATAGAAAAGTAAAATGTTAGTTTTAAAATTGTATCTCTTAATAAAAAAGAATATTTTGGAAAATTCCAATGTATATTTGACTTGCCCTCGTATACTTCCAGGTACTGAAAAAAAAACAACTACTCCTATATATTAATTAATATAGTGATCATATTAAGTCCCACAGTAAAACATAATAAAATAATGATTTTAAATCTAACATAGGAATCATTACACATAGAGTAGTACTCCAAAAGTAAAAAAAGCAACACCCTTATAAAGGGTATTCAGTGACCGGCAAAAGTGTGGAACCAAATAAATACCTCTGAAATTAATAGAGATATTGACACGAAATTTTAAATGTGAAAATTAGCGTTAAAAAGCTATAACTTGAACTCAGCTTGAAATCTACAGAGTGTTCCAAAAACTGGTGACGTATCAAAGTTAATTTTTAATACAGGGGTTTGGTACAATAGCCAATTGGCCCATAGGCTACAGAGATAATATATTTAGTGTTCCAAATGGCTCGAAAAAAAAAATTCATAATTTCGTTATGAGTGATTTTAGAGGAAAATCCTTGGAAGAGTCTTTTGTTTATAAACTCCACGATCTTTATATTGATTTGGCAAAAATTTTATTAAAATGTTTCGAGTCATGGTGTCATACTCAGTTCTTTTATGGTAAACTTCATTCCTTTATCGAGAAATTAGACGTACTGAATTCATATAGTGATCATATATATGTGGAGTCTACGACCAGCAGTTTTAAAGTTAGAAGCTTATAATATCTAACCGTTAAAGATAGCTAACCCATAAATTATGCTACACATCTAATAACTAACTATATAAGTAAAAACATTTCCCAGAGCCGAGGTTATATTTGACTCATTGATTCGTGAGCTGTAGTAAAGGAATGTATCTAAGATATTTGTTGTTAATTAAGATTAAGTTAATAGTATGAAGTTTTCTGTTCCTGATTCTACGGTATTCGATATAGATGAACTAACATTTTCCATAGTTGGGGATATATGCACATACTTGAAAGATATGTGGACCAATTCATACTTCTTAAGCTATTACGTGTCTACGATGTTCGTGGTTGATTGGTACAATGGACATGAATATGATTCTACGTATTTCCAAATTATATATACAATAAACGAATATGTAACTGTCAAAAAAAGAGTTTAACGATTAAATTAGAAAAGAGACATATGTACACCATAAATTAAAGTTTCGAGCAGTCCAACCAAAGTACCAAGAAAAATAAATTATCAACCTCAATTTTCAAATTACAATTTTCACACATTTTGATAACAAATCAGTCCTCTCCGAAATTCCTCATCTGTCATTTTCCGACAGATGTTCTCAAGATATATTTACCTAGTCTGTGACTAGGTAAACTAGGGGGTATATAAAGTACAAATTGTGTGTGGACAATGTGTACTTTATATACCCCCAAAGAAAATGTCAAGAGGTGTAAGGTCCTAAGACTATGGAAGCCACTCTCTAAGACTCGGTTCACCTGTTGGGGCATGTTTCGTGTAAATAGATTCTGACGTGTAAAGTTAAATACGGAGGAGAGTCCTCCTCCTAAAACCAGATGGAATGGTGTGGTATGGAAAGCAGATGGAATGGTAATGGAATAGTGTGGTATACATGGATCCTTCTGAATGCGCATGAAGACTGAAGATAGTTTTTTGAGGGGTACAAATTCATGTAAATCTCTCACAATGTTATAAGAATGTCATGTTCAATGTTTGATCAGAAGCATACTTTTATGTATTAAAATATAACTAATCTAGAAAAACGAGTAGGTCGCATGCTCCAATATGAGGAGACAAGAGTTTCAAATTTCATGAAGTGCCATTGAAGGAAGGAAAGGAAAATGTATAATAAACTGGACAAATTTGAGTTTAATATATTCGGTATTATCATTAATGTATAAAAGTTTGATTACTGTTAGTAAACGCATTATTTAGGTTCATTTAAACTTATGTGGCTCACACGGGTAATTTAAAGAAATATTTTTAGTCTGATTCATCATCAGCTATAAAGTTAATAAGTCGACTGAAATCGAAACATGCAAAGAATATAACGTTGGCTTGGGAATTTATACCATAAATTAGGTATATGAAGAATATTTGGGAATAATACCGCCATAAAGTATTAAAAAGCAGATGCTACTCCGCTGCTAATTAATTTATTTTATGACGGTGTAACATTAAAAATTATTGACTATAAACTGATGAAAAAAATAAAATTCATTCCTGAAACAACCTTTAGCGATTACTGCCTTCGACTGACCTGATAATATGCGTCAGGGGAAAACTATTTGTGATATTACTGCGATTATTTATTGAAGATCAGTTAGCAAAAATAGTTGGACAAGAAAAAATACCTAAAGGAAAAGTTTATCATTCATAAACTGAGCAAACCTAAATTTGAATTAGTTTTTCGTAAAAAAATCATAGACCTCGCATCTCACCCAAGTACATTAGGCGTATTGAAAATACCAGACACAACTGCTAGTCTTCCAATAGAGTGATTAGCGCCAAGATCAAAGAACATACATATGTAGCTACGTAATTGTTGCTTCTTAAAATACAATGGATGACAATAAAAGGAAATGACACTCATTCATTGATTTATTGATATTAATATAGCTATCCTTTATTGGTAAATATGTTGAGCTGTTCAGCAGATACTTCACTATCAACTGCGATAGTTACACTTGCTAATGAAACAAATGTACTGAATAATAATAAAGACTAAAATTACAAGATAAATAAGTTTTACATGTCATGTGTAGTTTACGATTCAAGATATCAATAGTTGAATTAATAAAATAAATAATGGTAATCGCCAAGATTTTCAAATTTCTCAAAACATCCCGTATCGTTTTTGATACTAAACGATATAATTTAATTGAAAGCTAATAAGCAGTAACAATTTGTTACTATTTTTTTTAATTCTAAAAGGATCAAGAAAGCGCATTGTCTCCTAAACCAAAAATCGCACGGTATATAAAATAGTTTAGTTTATAAAGAATCTGGAAATAAACTTTTTTTCATTTGGTGCAACTTTTTGGTGGTCACATACCGCTAAACATAAAACTATCAAGAACAGTACATCAATCTCTTCAATGATTTAGGTCAGGCAAACGATTTGAAGCGGAGGTTAGATTGTTTTTGTTTAAGAATTTTTTGTTAAATAATTAATGTTATTAATACGACGCTTGAGAAACGAAGATTGGGAGACGTCAATTTCAAAAAGCCTTCCAAACAACAATAATACGAGGTGTCTAAATTAAGTAATGAGTTCCAAAAAACCTTTCGCAGGAACAAAAAGTTATCAGGAGAGAAAGGTGTTTTGATTTTTTGGAATTGACTGAAAATGATCCCTATCTTATGGAACGTGTCATTACTGGTGATAAGACTTGGATGTTTGAGTACGACCCTGAAACCAAGCGCCAAAGCATGGAATGGCACATTTTAAGCTCCCAGCACCCAAAAAAGCAAGAATGAGCAAGTTTAAATGCATTTTTGCTTTTTTGATAGCCAGGGAATTGTCCACAAAGAGTTTGTGCCTCCAGGCCAAACAATAAATCAACACTTTTACAGAGAGGTTCTTGAAAAACTTCAAGAACAATTGGATGTTGCATCATGACAGTGCGCCTTGTCACACAAACCATTTCAGTAAATGAGTTTTTAGCCAGTAAAAATATTCCTGTGGCTCCTCAGCCTTCTTCTTCGTCTGACTTGAGTCCTTATGACTTTTTTCTCTTCCCGAGATTGAAAAATCACCTCAAGGGACGTCATTTTGAGACCGTAGAAAACGTTCAAACGGTTGTAGCCAACCAGCTGAAGGCTATTCCAGTATATGAGTTCCAGATACACTGCTATGAGGAATGGAAGAACCGTCTCAGGCGGTGTGTGGCTTCCCAACGAAGTTATTTTAAAGGAGAATACTAAATCGTAATTCCATTCGAAAAAAATAAAATAAAAAATCAGTCTCATTACTTAATTTACACACCTCGTATGTGTTGGTGAATACCAACGCGTTATTTTTATTTTGAATTCTCCTAATATAATTACAAGAGCAAATCAAATATTAGCCGGTTGCCGGTGTTTGCAAATAACAAACCGGACACGAAAAAAGAGACCACTTCAGATACCCGTTTAACCGTTTAAATATTTGCGTTACAGAAATAAAATATGATTATTTGAGTACGCGCGACATGCGACATATTAAGTCAATTTACCGAACACGCTGGAAATTAATAAAGTCGCGATAACGCATCGGTTTGTTTTAATTTATTTTCACGTTTTCATCATTTCGCGCCAGTCCTACTTAAAGTAAACGCATTAGTGAGGTGGCGCACTCGGCCATAAATCACAGACGGCCTTGAGGTGGCCGAGTTAGTCATCTGTCCTATGTTCTCACGGCGGTGTGTAAACAGTTGACAGTCGGCGCGGAAGTCGACGGCATAAATGAAGCGGAAACCTCTCCGTAAAACCCATTGTGAGTAGTTTTGCATGCGATTATTTTAATTGTTCTGCAATGTTCTTGCGACAGTTATTGTTATTGTTTATGCGTGTAAGAGTATCGTTGTGCTTCACCTGTTAAATTTATCATGTTATGTGCATGGTATGCATCTCTATATACGAGGTGCAGTTATTAAATAACCGAAATGCTGTCATAACACTTTTTACTCGTTTCCAATTACAGTAGCAACTTTTTCGCCTTCAATGTACTCCCGTCGGCGGTCTCTACACCGCTCCATACGACTTTTCCATTGTTGAAAGTAGTGCTTGAAGTACGCTTCTGTCAGCTGGTTCAGAATCTCCGTCGCTTTTGCTTTAACTGCTTCCACACTTTTGATTGTTATCCCCTTCAGTGTCACCGTGTCTAATAAGCCTGGATCAGTGTCAATGTTGTTTAGAATGTCAGCGCCAATGCTCATTCTTGATTCCTTTTGCTCCAGAGTGAGGAGTTTTGACACCATTTCTGCAAATGTTGAACGATTCATGCAAAATCTGACGAATACATTCTTTGTTGATTTCTGTTCATCATGGGGACCACCTGGCCATGCTTCAACATTTACAGCTAAGTCAAATATTCATGGAAAAAACTCTTGTTGTGTATTTTGTGGGATCAGCTTGGTGTCGTGAATTATGAGTTGCTCAAACCGAACGAAACCATTACTGGAGCTGTTTACCGAACACAATTGATGAGATTGAGTCGAGCACCCAAGGAAAGGCGCGCCTACTACTACTCCAGACACGACAAAGTTATTCTCCTGTTAAAACCTATTTGGAAACACTCAATTGGGAAGTTTTACCTCACCCGCCGCATTCACCAGACATTGCTCCTTCTGATTTCCAATTGTTTCGATCGATAGCGCCTGTGTGAGCAACACCTCACATCAGATGAAGATACCAAAAATTGGGTCGATTCGCGGATAGCCTCAAAAGATGAAACATTCTTCCGACGCGGTATGTTACCGACGTATGCTACCAGAAAGATGGGAAAAAGTAGTGGCAAGCGATGGACAATACTTCGAATAAAACATTAGGTATCGTCCTTTCACAATAAATTCCCAAATTTTTATTAAAAACGGCGAAAACTTATTTGTACACCCTTTTAAATACGTCTTTACGACGTCCGCTAGAGTATTATAGATATAGAGATAGAGTATACATTCCCTATCAAACCGACTGCTGGTTGTTTCATCCCACACTTTCCTGAATTAATCGTAGGTGTTTCCTTTGATCTTCTGTATCATTTCTGCATACGATATGGTACTATTGAGAGCTGTGTTCAGCTTCTTGAATCATCAATGAAGATATTTGCTCCCATATCCTGCGCTAACGTCCACACCACCCGATTGCAGGCAGATACATATCCTGTGGTGGCAGACGTAGCATCACCTCCTTTTGTTGGAGGTGATTTATCACGTAGCTTTTATTGGAGTTGTTCACATAGTTCCAGTAATACTTAAACAAGAGAGAGAGGGGTAGAGAGAGAGAGAGGTAGAGAGAGAGAGAGAGGTAGAGAGAGAGAGAGAGAAAAAGAGAGAGAGTACGCAACAAATTAGATTGAGAAATACTGTACTTTGCTTTGTTCTAAATTTAGGACTAATTTTAAGGTTTTAAATCTTAGGACTGGATTTTCGCAGTATTTTCGTCTACGAGTATTTGGAATGAATGGAAGAAATTGAACTTCAAGGTGATTGAAAAAAATTACAAAATATAGTAGTGAAATTTGTCTCAAAACTATATAATTAGTTTATTGCCTACATATTTCAGGAGTCAGTGTTCATTGCTCGGTTTGCAAGAGAGTGAAATCATTCTCACTTTATAGGTGATTAAAAGATATTGATTTTTGACATCTCTGCCATAACACTTTAATGCCTTATTCTCCACAAAAGTGAGAATAAAACGATTGCAGAAGTGTCAGGTAAATCAATTCTTATCTTAACACGGGTAATAAAAAACAAGCAATTGAAAATACCTTGTAGGTAATTTTTAAAATACATTGAAACGATAGTACAAAAATGAATCTATATTACTATATATGTCAATTTTGCATACAAAAGACTCCTGATATACTGACAAACTTACAAATAGTAATGAGGTCATAAAAAATTAGGCACGCCATCATCTTGGATTACCGATCCAAAAGAGAAGAGATTGATTAGCCGGCAATAATTCGAGATGTGAGAGATTAATGAAGACAGCGCTAGAGCAAAAACAGAAAAAGAGAAAAGGATCCCACTGGCACAGCGCGATTGGAGGTTTTTGAAGCATGGACGAGTGAAATTTGAGATGAAGAGATAACGCGATTGATAGATGGGAAGCTTCGTAAATGACCGCTTGTCTAATAGATGTAAATACTTGCCTATATAATTTGTTATTCTGTACCATGGGATTATTAAGAGGTATTGTTTTTTATCACGTTGCGGTGTACACTGTCGGCTGTTTGAAAACTAATGATAATATTCTTATGTGTTGCTGTTACATATTGAAAATTAAAAGGGTATTGTTATATCTATATACTATATGCAGAATTTTGAATGAAAACCTCTTTGAGTAATTTGAACATTGTTTTTAACAGAATTTGCTAAGATATGATTTCAGTTACATCGGCGCATAAAGAGAATGTGTCATTTACACCACCTACCACTATACCCATATGTTTTTTGGGTCGCTGAATCGAATCCGTAGTCAGCTTAAACCCACTAGTCATAGTTCGTCTCTAGTATCAAACAATGGTCTAAACTTGACAATTTTCCCGAAAATCATGGTATAGAATAAAGAGAGAGATTGTGACTATTTTGTCATAAGATATCATTTAGAATCCCAGAGTGAACCCCACAGTCCTATCACCTCATACCCGTAAACCCAGTCACCCATTAATGATTCATGATTAATTCGATTTATAATTCTAGAATTATGTCGGAAAGTAAAGATGTATAATTCTTTTTAAACGTGTAGTGTATTCATTTTATCTTGCTCTACTCTTGAATAGCTACAGAAATGTTATTTTTTGAGCTATAAAATTCAGCAAAAGTCAAAGTGGTTGTCATAACCTAATGTTTGTCTAATGAAACACCCTGCATCCGAGGTGTGTAAATTAAGTAATGAGACTGGCAATGTAGCGCCCGATCTAGCAACACTGCGGAGTCGGGACTTGGACGGGCGGTAGGTTAACATGTAATGCACCTTAGAGTCATTTGTTTGCTGTTTGTGTAGTGTTCATAAACGTTTTTTTTTTAGTGCGTCCTAAAAATGAATGACATTAATTTTGAGCAACGGTGTGCTATCAGGTTTTGCTTAATACTGGGACACAGCGCAACGTATACTTTTGTAAAACTTCAACACGCCTACGGAGGCAGCGTTTTTTCAAAAGCCTAGGTTTTTCGGTGGTTTAAGGCATTTTCAGAAGGAAGAGAGTCGATTGAAGATGAACCACGCAGCGGAAGGCGTTCATCTTCAAGAACCGATAAAAATGTCAATAAAATACGGGATTTTGTGAATTCAGATCGTTGGTTGACGACAAGAATGATTGAGGAACAGTTCAATTTAAATTACACCACTGTTCATCAGATTTTGACTAACGAATTGGGGATGAGAAAAATTTGCGCAAAAATGGTTCCAAAAAATCTTTCGCAAGTACAAAAGGACATCGGGAGAGGAAGGTGTCTTTACTTTTTGGAACCGATTGAAAACGATCCCCATTTTATGGAACGTGTAATTACTGGTGATGACACTTGGGTGTTTGAGTACGACCCGGAAACTAAGCACCAAAGCATGGAATGGCACACTTCAAGCTCTCCAAGACCCAAAAAAGCAAGAATGAGCAAGTCGAAGATCAAATGCACGCTGATTTGTTGTCCCCAAAGAATTTATGCCTCCCGACCAAACCGTAAATCAACACTTTTACAGAGAGGTTCTTAAAAAATTTCGAAAAAGGGTCATGCGTGTGAGACCATACATCAAGAACAACTGGATGTTGCATCACGACAACGCGTCTTGTCACACAGCCATTTCGGTAAACGATTATTTATCCAGTAAAAACATTCCTATGGCTCCTCAGCCTCCTAATTCGCCTGACTTTAGTCCTTGTGACTTTTGTTCTCTTCCCGAGATTAAATAATCATCTCAATGGACGTTATTTTGAGACCGTAGAAAACATTCAAACGGCTGTAACCAACCAGCTGAAGGCTATTCCAGTATATGAGTTCCAGTACTGCTATGAGGAATGGAAAAACCGTCTTCAGCGCTGTGTGACTTCCCAAGGAAGTTATTTTGGAGAAGACAATACTGAATTGTAATTCTATTAGAATGAAAAAAAAAATTAAAAAAAACAACTCATTACTTAATTTACACACCTCGAATATTTAGTTACATTTTTATTAATACGCGTCAGATGTTCATCATATGGCAATTTTTAGTAGCATCTAGATACGTGATACGTAGCTGATGTTATCATTAGTTATCTGTTACTATCATAATTGGATCTTATTAGGGTCCAGAAAGTGCGCCAAAACGCAGGGTTAAATTGGGTCTAAGTTTCCGAGCACCTGCACGGGACCGGCGTACTATCGCATAATACGAGTTCCAGGGCGCGTTACTAGGCACGGTCAGTGGTATACGTATGCACGGGCAATAAATACACCCGACCGTATAATCCCGACCCTGCGTTGTAGCACACATTTCCGGACTCTATTTATTATCAGTATTATCAGTATGTTCTTATTAAGTGAAACAAGTGAATTATATCACCTAATATCACTTAGGTACAATTTTAATATAAGTAAAGTGTTATTATAAACAAAATTCATTAATCATTAAAAATAAACGACACATATCTCCATGAAAAGAAAGAATATGTGACGTATAGCAGTTGGTTATATATGGTATGTGTTTTTAAAGAAATGGTTATTTCTCATTTTTCAAAAAGTGATTCAACTGTTATCATGATAACTGTTACGCAATAATATAACTTCTCTTCCATCCTAATAAAATTCACACGTCCGAACATGACGTAAGCTACATGTATATTCGTATATTCAAATAAGCCTTTGTTGGCCAATGCCACTTAGATACGCTGGAATAATTATTGTTTACTTTAATGAAGATGAATTTTTCTCTTTCCCAGCGTTCAATATACAGTGAGGTCCATAAGTAACGGATAAATCAATTATCTACGTAATTTACAATTTATGAGTAAAATCCTGAAACACGTCAATTTTTAATTCTAGAATGACATTTTTTGAGCATAATTTTATACCTCTCCCTCCAACCTCCTTGGACTGACAGTTATCCCTTTAAAATTTTTAAATGGAACGGGGGTGCGTGTGATGGCTCATTTGAAAGGGTTTTTAATTCTCCATCCAGCAACATAAGACTTTTTTAATTTCTATATTTTTTTTTATTGAAAAATATTACATTTTTAATGTTACTAAGTAAAGAAAAGAACATGAAACAGAACAGAAGAACAGTTTAAATCAAATGTTCAAACTGGGTGCCCGTTGCTTCTTGACAATAATGGAGGCGTTGCTGAAATTCTTCTAAAACATTTTGTATTGTTTCCGGGGTGATTTGATTAATGTCTTGCCTTATTCTGTCTTTTAAATCTTCTACGTTATTTGGTCTGTTGAAGTAGACTTTCGATTTTAAGTAACCCCATAAAAATAGTCAAGCGGGGTCATCGGGAGAACGAGCAGGCCACTCAATTTCACCGCGTCTACCGATCCATCTATTGGAAAAAACTTGATTCAGCTATTACTTCCAATTAAAAATGTGGTGTAGCTCCGTCCTGCTGAAACCAAATATTTCTATCAATTTCATTGGGGTTGTCATCATCTGGAAAAAGCGTTCTTAACTCTGGAACTAAGAAATTTTGCAAGAAATCCAAGCAACGCGCGCCAGTTGTGCCATCAAAGAAATATGGTCCGATAATTTGAGAATTTATAATTCCAGCTCAAACGTTCACCTTCTCAGGATATTGAGTATTGGCCTTCATCATTGACATCATCCAATGTGGATTTTCTGTACTCCAGTATCTACAGTTCTGTTTGTTGAATGTTCCATTTAAGACGAATGTTGCTTCATCAGAAAAACGAATGTTTTTTTATAAATAAAGGATTATCTTGGCATCTATTTGCCATGATTTCGCAAAATTCCAATAGGCGATCAGGGTCATCGTCGTTAAGTTCTTGAACCAAATGAATTTTATATGGGCGGTATTTTTCGTTTTTTAGACGTAATATGGACGTTTTACTAACATCATTATCGGCGGCAACTTGTCTTGTAGGTTTATGTGGATTATCTTAATATCTACCAATATATCTAATTTCTGTTCATCGTCTAAAATGCGTTTCCTACCAGATTTAGGAATATCTGTGACATTTCCAAATTCACGAAATTTGTTTTCTATTCTACTAACCGTAGACTGGGAAATGCGGCGGTCAGGATACCTAGTATTGAATATTTCGCATACCTGCTTCTGTGTTCTTGTTTTATCACCACATCTAATAATATCAAAATTTCAATTCTTTGGGTATCCGAGACTCATTGTTAAAATAATGATCAACAATTTATCGATCAACGATAAATAACATAATAGAATAATAAGGTTTCACAGATGTAGCAAATAAAGAAATTTAAATGTATATTTTTTTCTGATATGTAAAAAGAAACCCTTTTTACTTCTTTCTTTTTTGTTGGGTATTTTGCGCAGCATATTAGGGGAACTGATACATTTAAGTTGAATGTTGACACAAAATTAACTAAAAACGTCAGATGTGACAGATAGTTGGTACATAGGCACTTGATTGTATACATTTCATAATAATAATAATTTTGAAATTATCAAATTTAATTTTCTTGATGAAAAATATACAAAATTCAAAAAAACCTTATATTGCTGAATAGATAATTAAGAACCCTTTCAAATGAGCTATCACACGCACCCTCGTGCCATTTAAAAATTTTAAAGGGATAGCTGTCACTCCAAGGGGGTTGGAGGGGGAGGTATAAAATTATGCTCAAAAAATGTCATTCTAGAATTAAAAATTGACGTGTTTCAGGATTTTACTCATAAATTGTAAATTATGTAGATAATGAATCTATCCGTTACTTATGGACCTCACTGTATGTTACTGTACACGTTTGATATTTACTGCCCATGTTATAGCAAAGGTGTGTCTAAAGTTTGTGACCCAACCAAATTCATAAATAAAATATAAAAATTAATCTCGGTGGATGGATTGCGCAACAATAGCATTTGAATATTTAACTGTTTAAAAATCGGAGACGACAATTTACCTCACTCGAAGTACGCACACACGGCGATATTTTTTTGTAAACAAGCGACACCTGAAGAGTCCTAGCTGTCTGACACAATTTATGTGCACGCATGGATGAGAGTACAAATGTTGTGTTTATGCAACGTACTATTTCATTTCAAATGCCGGAATGTACCAATTAACATAATTTGTATACAGGGTGGGCCAAGAGTCCTGAACCGAAATACGTTTTAAAAGATTACCAAAGTTGATGTGTTCCAATGATATATTCAACTCTGATTTTGACTTTGATTTTGATTCAAATTCGATGGTCAACATTTGTTTCTCAAATACATAAGATTTATGAAGGCGACTGTTCTTTCATTATTATCTTATAACACCCGTATACAGGGTGTCCCCGGATTTAGTTACCTACATATAGGTGAAATGGACAAAAAATTTAATTTTTCGTCGAAAAGTCGTTCATAAAAAGTTTTGCTTGTCTTGAAACGTCCAGAAAGTTTGTTGTTTGTTCAATTTAACACACAGGTTGTTCAAAAATAGCAAAAATTAAATAATAATGAAGAGTAAAGTACCTTAAATATTAACGCAATGTAAAAAAGGTTATTAAGAAAAATTGTTTGCAATTAAATTTTATACTCAAATATGTAAGCATTGACTAGTAGGCCACTAAACAATATTAAGTATTTTGAAGGGATTCCGCAATTTTTATCATTGTTATACGTTTGAAGTATAGCCACTTTCCTTTAAAAAAATTATGTTTACTAAAGGCGCAGACATAATAAGAAATCATAAACCCCAAAAATATTATTTAAACATTTATTTTTAAGAAATTATGATTTACTAAACAAACTCAAGGGGGAGGTACTCTTGATCCGGGTAAATCGAGATCAATGTTCGTCCGACTCACAGACGCCACTATAGAGGGCGATACCTCTTACGTAACACCACCGTACTCTGCTGTCTAGGCAATAAGCTGATGATGTTCTTTCGTTGTCATTCACCTTCAAATTGTTGCACTGATATGACCTCCTAAGGTTGAAATATGGATCCTTTGTTTCTGAAAATAAATGACGATGATCGAAGAAGTTGAATGAAGATAAATGGAGAATAACTCTTGTTTTATTTAACTGGTATCCCGTTGGTGATGTGTTCCGAGAAAGACATTGGTGGTTGAAAATTTTAAAATGGTGGTGTAAAATATTACTTATGAAACAACTGGTTTTAAGGTTTTAAGGGAAAAAATATAAAGCTGCATACCTATATCTGAATTCAGTTGAACATCGTGCAAGGAAGTTACTTGAATATTTGATACCAAATATGTAAATGCATTTAGAAGACATGATTATAAACCACATGTAGGAATCCTGATGAAAGATAGGTAACCAGTAGTTGTCGTTTTTATGTAACACTGTAAGTTTCTCTGTGTTTAGTCTTGTAGTAATGTTCAAGTGCTCATCTTTGTGTTTTCATGTGAAGAAAAATTTCTTAATTATAGCTCTAGTTACTAACGATGATTATCTTGGACAATTAGCTTTAGTGCTCTTGATTCCTCTACCATAAAATAAGACGTATAATTGGAGGAATGTTATGTGACTTAGCGATGTAGATTCTTTTTAAGACAATAAAATAAAGATATAATTGTGCATGGTTGAAAATAAGCGGTTACATAGTGGCTATTATTGTAATTATGTACAGCTAATGTATGTGATAAGTGGTTTAATATTTAGGACAGTCGACATATAAACATGATAAAATATTTACTCAGACGCGATATTGGCACAGCATAAGAAGAATCTTATGAATCTCAAGCGAAAACAACAGACGATCTAGAAATTACATTTATTGAACAATGTGTCCATTGAAAAACAAAATCGATCTCTCCTAGCAATTTTTGCAAACATATTTCCAAAAAGAGAATTTATTCCAAACTCTACGACCTCACTGTATACTTAAATAATAATAAACCAATAAAAAAAGAGTGGTTTTGTTTAGTTATATTAAGAATGTGGGTATAATTAGAAATCTTTTACATAGTTCAAAAGAAATTGGATAATGAAATGAACAGGAAGCGAAATTTTTCGAGATTAGTATAATCGATGGGAAAATTTTGGTTAATGTGTGCCAAGTCTCGTTTATTTTCATGGACGCACATTCCTCTCCTCTATACATATTTTAATTTTTAATTATATTTAACATTAAGATTAACTTTATGGTTCTATACACCTGGCCAGTAATTAATCTCCAGAAATCGCTTAATAAGCTTCTATAGAGAAAATACATCAGCTACCTACATTATAATAAACGTTTGATGATACCAACTTAACTTAATTACCCAATATGCATATTAAAAGTCCTGAAGACTAAATAAAGCACGTGGAGATTAATGCTACTAGAGACGTAGCGAAATGGGATTTTCACTATCCGCTAACAATATTTACTGGATACGGATGTTTGGCCCAAACATCATGTGTAACATGTGAAGAAGCTAAACTACAAGTGAGATTATATGTACCTGTATATATGCATTATTATACGAATTTCGTTTAGGCCATAATACAACGGATGTACACCGAAATCTAGCGGCCGCGTATGGCGGCAACACCCTTAGATTCAATGAATTTTAGACAGTCAATCCATTTTAGTGGATGGATATAACCCAATTATGCGAAAATCGTAATTTGATATATTTTTTTGAACTATTGTTTTCTAAAAACTTCAAATTAAATAAAAATAAACATAAAATATTTTTGGTTAATTCAGTTGGCAATATAAGGGGCATTTTGGCGAAGAAAATTTGATTTTTATTGTCTGTACAAAACTGAGTATTAAAAATTAAACAGTATACCTTTTTACTTAACGACAAAGTTGGAGTTTTTATCACAGTTTGACTCTATATGATTGCAAACGGTCAAGTTACTATCATATTGTAACTTATTTAGTAATATTAATTTTAAAAATTCTTTTTGTTCTACAGTGATTTAGGAAATAAAAGTTTGTCATGAGTTAAAAAAAAATGCTTAAATTTACACAAAATTTATTTATATCCATTATTGAGATCAAAGGTTCCTTAAAACAAATATAAAGATTTTGCTGCTACTAGGCGCTACTTTAGAAAATACAGGGTGGGTCATACAGGTACCATCAGGTCAAAATGATGTGAATCACTGTTTACGAATTTCAGAACTATACGAAAGTACCTGATCAAATCTATGTTAAGCTATACACATAGCTGCTACTATATGTCAGCTACAGTCCATAAACATTTATTTCATAGAAATTAGTAAAAACAAGCTAGAAATACAGATTTCAATAAGTATAAAAAAGTCAGGTCCATAAAATGCCCATAAAATTGACGAATGAAGTTATTCTAAATAATTTACTGGTTTCATCTGATCCAGTTATTTCTTTATACTTTAACTTTAGACTTATAAGAAACGAAATAAACTAATTTACAATGAATGATATGAAAGAAAATTCTAAACTTTTGATATATAGTTGTCTCATTTTATAGAAGTGTGGATTTGTTACCAGTACTACTTCTAAATTAAATAATATTTTGTCATGTTTACTATAAACTTCGTTGTGTGGAATTGCAAGAACCTTTACATAAGTACCATTTAGTTACTAGAATAATAAAAAATGAAATGAATATTCTTCGTGATGAATGTGTATATCATGAAATACATACTCTCTATGTTGCCAAAACCTAAAAAAATTCTGATACATAGTGTTTATAGCTCAATATTGTTTTATGTACATGTTATGTAAAATTTCATAATATTAAACGATCTTTATTCCGCAAAAAATAAATAAAACACTCTGTATCTCAAATATGCAGACGCTCCAGCTAAACCGGTACCTAAACCTGACGTTCACCCGAGAAAGGTGATCAGTTTGGTGGGGCCTTCGCGGCATGTATCACTGGGAACTCTTGGAGGACAATTCCACCGTCACCGTCGTTGTCTATTGTGTTCAGCTCCGCAATTTGGCCGCCCAGCTCATCTTCTGCGGTCGTGGCTGGACAAAGTTTTACTACTGGAAAGATAATGCGCGTCTTGAACTCTTGGGAGTTAGGTTTCGAAGTTCTGCACCACCCACCGTATTCACCAGACCTTTCCCCCCACTGATTATCATTTGCTCTGTACCCTCAGCAGACGTTTAAAAAATAAATCATTTGACGATCATCACTACTTACTAATAGTTATTCACAACTTTTTCGCTTCACAACCGCGTGAGTTCCGGGAACGTGATATCAGCAGTCTGCTTACTCGTTGGCGACAATTTATAGAGTCGGATGGCGCTTACAATCTAAATTAAATTTCTCCTGTTTATAAAATAAATAATCATATTTGAACACATCAGTAAGTCTGTACTTTTGAATCAACCGGATAATTGTGACCAAGTAACCTCAAACCCAATAACCTTTTGGGATGAAGGTCTGCGAAGGGACATATTCAATCTCTATGATGTCATAACCCCGTAAACTCAAACCCAATATCCCCATACTACGGGAATCCGCATATCTTAGTACTAAAAGTCACGTACTATAAGTCAGTGACCTCACAGTCAAATAACTCATGACCACCAAAACACAAAACTCCATAACCTGGTGTCTTCGAGTAAGTATAACCCACATAACTCTAAGAAAATATGGATTTCATGCAGCCTACGTTCAAAATCATCTGCTGACTTATGTACTTCCATAACTCATTCACCCTATAACCCCGAACTCCACCCCATAACTCGAGGTAGTCAAACTCTTTTAAGCACATAATCCTGGGTGCGAAAATTCACCTAACCTCATAACCCTAGGTGTGCAGACAGATATAGAAGTCTTACACTTATAGAAGTTGGTTCACTCAGGGTTATGTGATTGTAAAGTTTGCTTCCCCATGTTATGGGATTATGGGATTTTGGGGCTCTGAGGTGGCCGGATTATGGGGGTTACATAAACCATCTGAGTCTGAGTTGAATGGTACTGGACATCTAATGTATAAAATCCATGTTGCCTCAGAGTTTTGTAGGTTATACTTACTTGAAGGCATCGTTTTATGGGATTATGGGGTTCTGTGGATTTGGGGTTATGGGGTTTGTAGGGATATGGGGGTCTGTTAACCCAGAGATATATAGTTTTGGTAATCTGATGCACACGGTATATGCTTCCTCACTCTTTTGTGGTTATACATACTTACACAGCACAAGTTATTTTCGTTTTCAGAGAAAAATCATAAAATGATATGCACAATTATTTTCTTACCCACTTAGACAAATTAAAAATGTATCTACATATTTTTAGATATCTGATTATTCACTATACTGATACAGGCGAAGATATACAGCAATAAAAATGCATAACCAGTGTATGTTTAGTGTCTGATTGGTTGCTATGAAGACTTTGCTTAATCGCTTTGCTACATTATGATTAAATTCGTGATAGTTGATATAGTTAGTATAAAAGTATTGCACAGTATAGAAAAGTACGGCATAAGATTACTATATTTGTTTGCCGGCCCGTGAATAGAACTGCCTAATATTGTTCTCTCTGAAGTATGGATTTTGTGTTCTTCTTTTAGTCTCCGATAATGCAGAAATTCTGTAATGTAGTTTCCAATTTCAGAATAGATACATTTATGTTATGACGCAATGGGCACAGCCCATAACTTAATTTAAATAAGTCTTAACTGTTTCCTATTCCTATTTGGTATTCTGGGATGAAAACTTGTTCTCCTTCGGTATTAAGTAAATATGTATATTTTAAACGGATACCTTCACAAGTGGGATCAATGTATCAGCGAATAAATATTGAATAAATCATCAAATTTCTATTTGGGACACAAGAACATATGCAATAATACAATAATAAGCACAATCATCAGAATGCTGCAGAGAGCGTCCTCTACAACTGATATCAAAATGATTTTTTTCCCCAATCCCCAAATTTAAAAAAAAAAATGTTTTTTTAAAGAAGTTTTTTTTACGGAAATCGAAAATAAAATTATAACTTTGACACCCTGTATCTTGGTTAACAATAACTTTTGGACTAAAGTAAACTTGCTTGAATCGTAATATTTTTACACAAAAAAATCTATACTTTCGCTGTGGTCCCTCAATAATTAATTGTATAGAAAATTGTTTGTATTAAAAATTTTGTAATAACAGGATAAGACTTAGTACACCTTTGAACGAGTTTATGCGCATATGCTATAAGCCCCACCTGCGTTGCTAACTAACAAAATGGCCGCTTTGCAAATCCGCCCAAAAAGACGGAGTTTATTCTACTGCCTATCTATTAGTATACAGATCAATGATTCCAACGATCTGACGCTAGGTTGTGCCTATTGCCAGCAATGGCGGCCCAGACGTGACCGATCCCACACCGCCTCCTCTTCCACACCGCCTTATCTTGCACATAGAATTTTTTAGCTGGTAATATTTGCAATACCTAAGTCAACACGGGCCAACCCTGTATATAAATTTTATCTAATTACGTTTTCACTTGTTTTTGTTTTTATTTTCAGCGTTTAAAAGAATTTTATGACTATGTGATTCATTCATGTACAAGTAAGTATGCCAATATGTATGTCAAAGACAGCGCAATCGATTTAGAGTTTTATTATATGCACTTCTATTAAGTACTGTGTTAATATCTACGCTAATTACATTTTATTGTTGTTTTATTGAGTAATACCAATAATACACAATATTATTTGCAATTTTTGTGAATGCTAGAAGAAACAAAAAAGCCTTAAAAAAATGGGCAGTAGAGGCAACGTGCAGGACCGAAAAAGCCTCCCGTTTTTCTAGTATTTTGGTGTTTCTATGTACCCTTGGGGGGGGGGGGGCGATCGCTCAGCAGATGAAACAAAAAAGCCAAAAAAAAAAGGTCACTACAGGCAACGGCAACCGCATTCCCCCGAGTATTTTGGTTTTTACTTGACCCTTTGGACCCCATCGCCCCCGCATTAGAAAATCGATTTCTAATTATTGTTATCTTAAGTCATTAAGTTATCGTGTATATGGTCAAATATTTATATTTTTCGCGGCACTATGCAAGAAGTAGTTACTTCTTGTAGTCGATATCACGTCTATTTCACAAAGTTTAATTCCTCTCTTTGATATTATTGTATTTTTTTTAATAAATTACAGATATAATATTCAAGGTTAAGTACGTAACTAGTAAACGTATTAATTAAGTGTTTACTAATTTTACACTTAATCAATTACATGCATACAGATGTACATACCTGTATGTCTGTAAGTTTTATGAGACGAAATATTATTGACAAGTGGCGGCTATATCGGAGGTAATCGTAAAATTATAATTGATTATGGCTGAAAAAAATTGAATATATGTATAATCTAAAGATGCGTAGGTATTTGACGTTTAAATAGAATGAAATTATTGCTCTTCGTTCAACAAGTTGCAAAATGGACACGTCCTAGCCTGCTGAGACATTGCTACGTTGGGAAATTGTGTCAAGTGTAGGTATAACTCAAACTGAGATTCAGAGAATTCTGACACAGATCTGATAATAAATCTGCAGTTAAAAAAAGTTAGAATATAATTTCTAACTGTGTAATGGTCTAATGGAGTGCTTTGATCTTGCAGGGGTTTGTTTAATCTCCAGGCCCGGTAATGGTTGGTAGGGATATTTCCGTCGGACTTCCGGCTCGAGTTCTGATGAGATCTTGATGTGGCCAAATTTTCTGGTAGTGATCATCATCATGCTTATTATCCGGGAGATCGCTAAGTGAAGTATGATAATCTCTTTTTAAAATTTTCAAGATACACATGTCAATATATTTTCTTCTAGGTCATATGTGCTTATCATAATACTAAACCTGATACTAAACAAATATCATTTATTTGGCAGATATAAAACCGGTTGCAATTAACCGTGAGGTAAAAAATTATACCATCATAAATCAAAATTTCGCAAAAATGAAACAGTGCTTTATTTCTTTTAAAATAATTAAAAGGCATTTCCTTTCTGATGCAAAGTTTAATGTTGGGTTTAGGAGATAGTGTGTTGAGTGGATCTAATTTCATTTTCTTATTGAAAAGGACCATATTCGCTCTTGTTGGGTTGACTGACACAGCATGCTACAACCCTTAAGTATTTTGAGGGCCATCTGCATTCTGTCGCAAAGGACGCCTTCAAATTTTTCAATAAGCAGTATTTTTATTAGATCATCTGCGTATGATATAGTATAGAACGAGGCTGCTCAGAATCGAGTTCCAAAGCAGTGGTGAAAGAATTTTTTCCGGGAAGATAAAGTAATGAAAAAATAAAATTAATCTAAGAAGTACTATGAGATAAATACACGGTTGCAGAAAAAGCATTATTGACAGCTATTATCTGACATAATGAATATGTTTTAAGTTTTAACTTCTCCAGTTATTTTACGAATCTTATTAACCTGCTATTATTAGGACTCAACTGAATTATTAATTTATTAGGTTATGCAAGAGTCTTGGGCAGCCGTAGTTAAATTTTGGAGCTTTAACTTTTCGGTTAAGTTTAAAACGCTAACTCCAGTCAGACAATTTAATTACATGTATTCGAACGATCAAATAGAAGAAGATGATGGCAATAATAGCGGGAGAATTGATTCCTCTTAATTGCTGCGTGTGTTTAGTTTTCTACACACGTACAAATTAGCTTGATACCGTGTTGCTTCCTTAGAAGCCCGACTAGCTTCAAAGAATACAGTACTTACGACTTAAAAGGAATGGAAATAATTTTGTGATGTACAATCATTACCAACAAAAGGTATCATCGCTAGATGGGTTATTAAAATTTAATTTGTCGCCTTTATAAGACCTTATCTAATATGCAAACCGTGGCCCGTAACTGTGCTTAATTATGGGTTATCAAAACATCGTATTGTCTGACGGCCTGTTAGAATATTATTTACATTATCACTTCAAAAATGAGTCCTTAACAAAATACCGTATTTTATTATCATTGCGAGCAGGAATGTTTTAGGTTATGTAAATTTTTCTACAAGTGGAGATGAAATTACAGTCTGCAAGAAGGTACACGTTATAACGGACATATGATATTTTTTATACAGCCGCGTATTCCTTCATATTTCGTTTGAAAATGCTACCCAAATAATAATGCGTATAAAGTTCATGATAGAAATACAGTATGTCCCAGTTACGACAAACAAATTGATATAAACTTTATTTAAAGTTTAATATGTTTTTTTAAAACTACATATTTTTAATACTCCAATTGTTTTATATGTTAAACTCTCTAGGATTGTTCGTGAGCGCAGGTTCTTTACAATCTGTTGAATAGAAGAAGACGAAGAAGAAGAAGAAGAAGAAGAAGAAGAAGAAGAGGAGGAGGAGGAGGAAGAATTTAAATAGGTGAGCCTAATATACAAACAGTAATTTCTTTATATACAAATTATATATATTCACACGTATACAAACTCATAAATAGAGACATCCAAAAAAAAACCTCATCAAATTTGGCCGAGAAAAAAAAGACGTATTTCTATTCTTAATCGAATTTATAACCTTATTTACTTACCAAGACTGTCACATCATATGACAGCCATTGTTTATTTTACAAATTGTGACAGTCACTTGTCAAAAATTTGACATAATCAAAAAGCTTCGACATGACCACCTCCACTTCCACATCCACCTCTCTCGTTCATAGCCTCGTCAAGAGTTGATGACGGTTTTTTTTGGATGTCTATATATTACATATAGTACATATAGAAACTGGAAAAGCTGAAAATCTGATGAAGCTTGACTGCCTGGAGAATAAAGTATATGTTCTCTAACCTCTCATGAAGTGAAAATTAACGCCTTGTCGATTCCTTCGGATGTAGATCATAATTTGCGTTGATAGTTGATTTTGCACAAGTTGATTTTTTTTTCATTCTGTGGTAGAAAAGGTGTGATTTCATATACAAGGTGTCAACGAAATAATTAGGAAAACTATAAATGTCACGGTTTTTTTAAATATAAAACTAAAACCAGAGAGGACAATGCAGGGTCTGTCACTTAAAACTTGTAAGATGTATGTACATATTATAAGGGGTTTTCCAATAGGGACGGGCCGATGTTGACAGGCTGTGGCGGCCATGTTGTTTTGGCAGCGTCTGTCAAATATGATGTTCATTATTCAGGCACTGCTGCCAAATCACCATGGCAAGTTACATGATTGACCAGCACGTCCAAATGATAAAACTTTATTATCAAAATGAGCGTTCGTTTGTGAAAACGTTACACACGTTGCGCCTATTTTACGGCCGACGCGATGGCCCTTCACAGTCGACTCTCCAACGTTTGGTGGTCAAATTCGATAAATAATCTGCCAACACCAGTACGTCAAAGGAACGCCAGATCGGCCGAGAACATCGCCGCTACCTGTGTAAGTGTGCAGGAGAACCCGAGGCAGTCAATTCGTCACCGTGCACAAGAACTAGGCCTTTCGCAGACTTCAACTTGGCGAATTTTGCATCGAGGCTTGGGCCTGCATTCGTAGAAGATCCAACTGACCCAGGAGCTCAAAGTTAATGACAGACAACGCCGGTTGTTCGCTGACTGGGCTTCGGAGCGTTTGGAAGAGGACCCCAATTTTGGTCGAAGAATCATCTTTAGTGACGAGGCGCATTTTTTTATGAATGGCTATGTTAACAAGCAAGATTGCCGTATATGGGACGACGCCAACCCACACGAGGTTCAACCGGTGGAACTGCATCCACAAAAAGTTACTGTTTGGTGCGGATTTTGGGCCGGCGGCGTAATTGGTCCGTACTTATTCGGAAACGACGTTGGTAAGGCCATCTCAGTCAACGGCGACCGCTACAGATCAATGATAACCAATCTATTTTGGCACAAATTGAACGTTATGGACGTGAACTACATGTGGTTTCAGCAAGACGGCGAACGCCACGATGGACATTCTGCATGCACGATTTGATGGTATGGTTATCTCTCGCGGAGGTGATGGGAATTGGCCACTCAGATCGTGCGATTTAACCCCGCTAGACTTTTTCTTGTGGGGTTTTCTGAAGTGGGTTTTTCAATAGTCGCAATCGTCTGATGCCCTCAAAGTGAACATAACCCAGGCTCAAAGTAGGCCGGGTCTATGCGGTAAAGTCATTGAAAATTGGACCTGTCGTATCCATGCCACCGTGAGAAGCCGCGGCGGACATTTGAACGATGCCATACTCCATACATAACGGCATACATGGGTGTTTCAAATAAAAAAAGAATTTCGCTAATACCTCACATACATCTTGTTTTATTCCATTTCAATATCGACCCGCCCTTATCGAAAAATTTAGTTTATGCAAGAATTCTTTCGACGATGAACCAGAAAAAGACTTTTTTCCTCACAATACTAACATTAAGTCCTAATTTGCGTCATTTCAGTAGTACATATAAGTTTACTGAAACTAAAGCTTTCATTGAAAATGATGGTCATCGTTATAACCCTAAAAAGTATTTTAAGTTTATAAAAGTAATTTCAGTAACATGCTGTTAGAATGCATCTTCCGAAGTTGTTAAACTAAAATTAGTTTATAACAATCACAGCTGTTGTCTTTCAAGATTACTTTGATATAATTTAAAGTTAGTGAAATCATCATTGGATATAGCAAAGAAATATTTATGAAAGATCGGCTGACGATGCAAATTGCTGGAACCGGATTGGAAGGCGTAGACGAGTCTAGCAATCGATGGAGGCTGAGAATATGATTTTACTGCGAGATGCACATGCTATTGTTTCTGCGATCTAAAATTAGTAGCAATAAATACAAAATGAAATTTACTTTTTCGGCCTAGGCCGAGAAAAAAATTTACTCCTACTGTCAGTGCCCGTGTTACTACAATTGTCTGGCCAAAACTTGGTCAGAAAATATCAAATTTTGAAATACACAGAAAAATGATTTTTTTCATCGTGCTGTTGTGCATAACATATGTCTATCGGTTTTGTTTCTGTTTCAGCTCTTCTTAAAGTTTTCTTCCTTCATGTCCTGCGGACATTTTGTGGAATATTTGATTATTGCAACACCGTCGGTATTTCAGTAGTTTCACATACCGACCAGACTTTTAATTAAGCGACCAATTACCTTAGACGAATACAACACATAACATTTAATAATCTTTGACGGAGCCGGACTGCGCAGTGAGTTCCATGCGAGTCTTGGTGCTTAAGACCATTAATAAATTAAAGTAGAAATCCTTGTCGGCAAATAGCCGCAATAAATAACTGCGAAAGAAGAACGTTCGTAATAAAACAAGAAATTAAACAGTTTCAATTTTGTAATTAGAAAAGTGAACCGTCCGTACGTCAGGATAGAGGTGTGCCGCGCCGATGCCTAGGAAACGTTTCTACATATCGCCGCGCTACTAGGCGTTATATAAATTGCATTAAGACGATTTGTTACTTACTGATTAGAAACCTGCTCAGTTTAAAGGATGACTTGCAAGAGTATTTTGTAATGTCGAAGTTTACACGGTTTTTTATATACGCGTTAATTGCTTCGTTTAGTTAGATGCTAGATTAAAAACCTCTGCCTGAGGAATCATTACTTCCACCTAAAAAGGACCCCGCAATAATCTTATGGAAATTGGGTTTCGGTCAAATCGTCTGAATTTTGGATATGTTTTAGGTTTCGTCATCCCAAGCAAAAGTCTCAATGGTCACAAAGCTCGAAAATCAATACATTGGCTACTATGGAGCTTAAAAGTTCCAAAGCTCCACCACAGATTTATTTACCACAGATGTAGTATTTTTAAATAACTTATTTTTTCGATTTTAATGTCTAGGTTTATGGTTTTGAGGTTGATGAATTCAAATCCGATGTCAAATTGTCCAAATTGACACTTGACAGCTGTCAATTAGCTGTCAAAGTGCCTTAACAAAGTGAAAATCTTATTTTTATGTTATGAGTTTATGCTGTTTAGGTAACTCAGTTCATGTAGGATATGAATACAATAATTCGACAATTGGCAGCTGTCAACAGGCTGTCAGTTAGCTGTCAAAGTGAAATAACAAAGGGCAAATCTTATTTTTTGTTATGACTATGCTTTTTGGGTAACTCAGTTCATACATGATGTGAATACAATAATTCGACAATTGGCAGCTATCAACAGGCTGTCAAATAGCAGTTATAAAACAAAAATATTCAGTTTTTGTTATAATTTTATGTTTTTTAAGTCGCTGAATTTAAATATGATGTTAGTTTTACGAAATTGAAAGTTGGCAGCTGTCAACTAGCTGTCAAATAACGATCGAAAAATAAAAAACTGAACAAAACAAAAACTGAAGATTTTTTGTTTTATAACTGCTATTTGACAGCCTGTTGACAGCTGCCAATAGTCGAATTATTGTATACACATCATGTATGAACTGAGTTACCTAAAAAGCATAAAGTCATAACAAAAAAATAAGATTTGCACTTTGTTATTGCACTTTGACAGCTAGCTGACAGTCTGTTGACAGCTGTCAATTGTCGAATTATTGTATTTACATCATACATGATTACAATATTAATTTTGTTAATTACAGCGAACGGAGCTCTAAAAAAATCCTACTCTTGCTGCACCCCATCTCTCGGTGGTATGGGGGTATATGGGGGTATTCATAAAAATTTGTGAATACACAATATATATTCACAAATTTTTAATACTTTACTTATATTTCGCATTAGTTACCCCCATATCACTAGGAGATGGGGGTGCAGCGAGAGTAGTTTTTAGAGTTCCGTCAAAATTAATGTTAAATATATTTATTTGACTTATTTTAAATAATTACCCCTTTGAATACCCTCAACCCCTGACCGTATTAAGTTACAAACCTTTACATTTGTAGGCTCTGTTATGTTGTATATAGTATGTCTCAAAATTGAAGGGCACATGTATCGTTTGCGAATTACCAGTAGTCAAGGAAAAGTGTATTAACCCCATTTAACCCCAAACCTCTGAACCGATTAAGCTCAAAACCTAATCAACTCCAGATCTGTCATGATACATGAGTGTTACAAATTTGGCGTTGATTTGTAAGAAAAAAAATAACAGACAGACAGACCGACAGACAGAAGAATTTGTTTTCGCTTAAACTTAAAATTTCGGCGTTTCAGAACATTTTTGCCCTACTTGTTTTTGCCTTAATGTTATAGTACATGTTCCAAGTGCCTACCATTCATATTATACACTGAAGTGTATGTAATAGTTTGACGTAACTTTTTAAGTGTTTGTCAAAAAAAAAATAAACTGGCACTGTTAACTCCGGTGAGTGTGGGGGCAACTCGATTCATCCAGCTCTTCCCACTCACCTATTCCCAAAGCTTTTTGTTACAAAAATTCCATGCAACAAGCGAATAATGAGTTGGATAACCATATAACTGTAAAAATAGTGTATCCTTTACCATTCTTAGTAAATGTTATTAAAGAGCTTCTAGACCGCCTTGGGCATTGCTTAGTGGAAAATGGAGGTCACTTTTAACACCTCATTCGCTGACTATTGTTTTTTTGTTTTACTTTTAAACAATAAATAATTAAGTAAGCAAAAAAGTTAATTATTTTAACAAACATTATACAACTTTAAACGTATTTTTTTGCGAAAATTTCTTTATGTAACCATATAAAATTTGTACTGTAAAGAGAAAAAACTGCTCTTTCAGATATTAAGAGAAAACCTACGGGTTGTCTTTTAAAAAATAAAGTTGGTCTCCATAACAACCATTCGCGAAAAGACAAGATGATAATTTTTTTTTATTCAGGATATTTTTTCAAATACAAGGTTATTAAAAAGTTACAGGCATTTTGCCACGCTGTAATTGATAGGCTGATTTTAGAAATACGCTTTCTATGTTACCATTTAACATCTGCCTAAATAGGATCTACAATTAGAACAGAGCTGCCATTTATTTGCACATTAAAACTGCTATCTAATGATTATCTATTTTTTTTTATCTAATTTTTACTACAGTTCCTACCGTCGATGGCGAACTTTTTTTCAAACAATTGTTTTTTAAATCGGATGATTATTATGCGATTATAAAATCATTTATCCGACTTAATCGGTTTTCAAATGTATTCGTCTGGTTATGTGCCCTCGGTGAGCCGAAAATTATCAGTTCGCGCGCCAGATACTACTGTTTATTATCTAGTTAAGTCTAGTAAAAATGCCAACGTTTAAAATTCCAATGCGATCCGCAAGATGAACGAGGCTGCTCGCCGTGCCTTCGGGCTATGCTTCTGGTCATTTGGACCCGTGAAGAATTAGGTCGTTTATTTAATTGCTCTCTGTCCGCTTCTTTTAATTAACCGCTACGTTTTACTCGCCTTTCTGGCATCCGATGATGGAAGTGTGTGTTATTTAAAGTGAAGGTTACCCTTAAATACCGCCTGTAGTCTAATCTTGCTGTAGTCAATGCTCGCAGGCCTATTTCAATCGTGAATATTTCTATGATGTTTGATCAAAATCAATACCGTGGCGCCATCTATTTACATTTAAATTTGACTAATTTCAATTAAATATTGTTTTAGAGACTTTTGAACATTTGAACTCGAGAAGTTATTAACAATTTCTATGCTGAGGTGAAATGACACCCACTGGCACAATGTCATTTAAGGGTTAAGGTTAACAATGTAAAATCGTTCACAAAAAATTCTTCCTTTGCGACCTTCCTGGATCTATTCCAGTCCTTACTCATATTTCATCCAGAAGGTTCAGTCCCTTGATGAAGCCGGTCGGTCCACTCATTCTATATCTAAGTATTTTAGTACGACTTTGGCTCATTACCAAACATTGCAAATGCATTGCATTGTTCTTGCTGCAGCCGTGCAGTTTCATGATCTGCTCTCGTCATCTTCCAAATATAGACGCAAAATGAAGAACAAAAAATCAAAAATGTCAGACAATGACATACAAGTAATTTTTTTCCACTTCCGGTTTCGCCGGAAGTGATACTAATTTTCGATTTTTAAATGGAATACCCTGTATATTATTGTATTTTTGAATTCTGTATAATTTTCTGAATCCAACGATACCAAATAAGTGACATTTCAAATGTCAATATTTTTTTCCAATTATAATTTTTAGTTTTCCATTTAAGTGGGCCATGATGGTTCCGATTTATTATAAATGACCCATGTAATGCTATAAAAATCAAAATCCCGTCAAAAATACTAAATTATGTGATTTATGAGCAAATTAAGTTCATCAAAATTGTTTTTGGAGCAGAACTCAATATTTTCAAAAGGAACCATATTGGTACCGTAGTACCATTTATTATTACTATTAATAAGTAATTTATTCTTATGTCGTATTAATATGTGCGATAAATACAAACAAAATTACAGGTAAGAGAAATGATTTGAATGGTATCTTGAAAACTAAAGGAGAAAAGGGGGGTGTACCATGATTCTGTTACACCCAGTATAAATATAGTAATTCACGACAATCCTCATGTGATATTAAAAGAACTTTCACAAAATCGTGCATACTACGAACAATATTAAAAATACTTCGAGCAGCTAATTATCATCCCTAGAAAGTACAGTTGGTGCATAATCTATCAGAGGATGATTTGACCGAAGAATCCATTTCTGCGAAAATATATTTGTGATGCTGCATGAAATTGTGAATTTCCAACAAATTCATTTTTATGACAAGATTTTGTCTAATTGGCTACGTTATAAAATATATAAAATTGCGGGTACTGGGCAACAGAAAATTCTCATCGGGCGCAAGAGTTTCCTACAGAATGTCTTCTGAAACTCAATATGTGGGTGAGCGTCGTCGGCAATAGACTTGGGGGACCTTTTTTGAGGAAGGAACGTTAACTGGAGAATTTAGGTCTTCTACATTTTAGGGTTTCTGCAATTTGAACCGATACCTACTTTAGCAGTCCACTTTCCCAACCCAGAGGATCCTGAGGTACCAAATGTAGTAATATGGTTTCAATAAGATAACACCTTTCCACAATGGCCATGCATGCATGGGTTGTTTAAAATCCAAAGTTTATGTAACTAGACCACTGAACCTTGGGGACTTAAAAGCCATAATACGCCAGGAAGTTCTTTTTCTGGCAAATTTTCCCAGGTGTAATGGAAAATGTCCAAGACGAAATGATTTAGACTCCACAAATGTATGGAAATAAACGGGCAACATTTTGAACACCTCTGAAAGACGCGATTATTTTCATCGGTTATTTTCATAGATTAACTTATTTCATATTTGTTGTAAATGTATAAAAAAACTACTGAGAATATGAATGCTTATAAAGGGAAATATAATGCTTATATTAACCCTCATTTTACGGTATATCCAAATCCATATAAATATACAGGGTATTATATTTAAAACTAGCGACCCGCCCCGGCTTCGCACGGTTTACGACATCGCATTAGAAACCTCTAAAATTATCAGTGTTTCTCTACTATATTAAGCATGTATTATACATATAAACCTTCCTCTTGAATCACTCTATCTATTAAAAAAAACCGCATCAAAATCCGTTGCGTAGTTTTAAAGATCTAAGCATACATAGGTAGGGACAGACAGCGGGAAGCGACTTTGTTTTATACTATGTTATGATAACAAAGTTGGTGACACTTCCGGGAAAACTGAAAGTGAAATTAACTATTGAAGTGAATAAAACATTGTTACGATTATATGTATAAAATGTATTCCTGTCATTGTGCAAACACTGCATAGGTCATTTAGAGTCCTCAAGTTCCATCTACTTAGCTCCAATAGTATTTTACTTCTTGTTTTCACTGCGTGCATGATAAATGCCTTGCCTTGTTTCTGCCAAGCTTGGCTGATATGGCAAGGTTCCAGGTCCCTTAAATTTTGTTGTAGATCTTTCTCTGATCAAAGTGTTATTTCCTCCCCAGAGTGACCAGGTGACCAGACTAATTTAGGTATCCTACCAGCTACCTTACATAGCTAATAATTTATCAATTTTGTAGAACTAGTACACCGCCTCACGGTGGCTCCAACGATCCATTTTCTTGGCCAAAACTTCTACGTTTGATATCGACATGTATTTCGGATTTCTATCGATCCAGGAGCACGCTATCCATACTGATAGTTCTTTTAGCAACTGGATCACTTCTTCACTGACATTGCCAGTGAAATTACTTGTGGTTTTTTCTTAGAGAAGAAATTACTGGGTTCGTCGATGTCCTCGTTCACTGCTTTTCTCGAAAATGTTCTTTATTTGTTTTTCCCGTAGTGACGGTCCTTTCGGATCTCTTGGGCCTCTTGGGCCTACTCTCAACATATCAATAGGAAGGGGGCTGGCCTTCATCACATCCTATGATAATCCTGTCTGTGATGTATGCCTATGCAAAAAGTAAATGAATGCCTCATAATTCATTACTTGTGCTTTAGCGGATAGATAGCGGATATGCCATTTAAACACTTTTATTTTTTTGAGTTTTGGCTCAGAAAATCTGCCGTGCGGCTGTTTGAAGAGATTAAAGAAACGGTTTTGGAGAAATAGTGCAAAAGAAGAGTTGTTAATATCGAGGACAATGGAATGACTAATATTAAGTTCGTATTTTGTCAGTAACTGTAACAGTATAGCTACAAATTAATATATACACGAAGCACACTTGATTGCAAAATAATAAATACATATAGTCAACTGTCAAAAGGTTTGCCTATCAGTGTTGAAGATAAATGAGAGCTGTAATTTTCATTTAAAAAAATTTAAAAACGCTAACCGCTTTAATTAAATCCTTTGCGAATTTGCGAATCCAACTGTGACGCAGGATCCCTACCGAGTGAGATATTCTCGTATTTTAACGAGAAGGCGGGGGAAATTGTTGAAGAGCATTTCATTCGTACATTGAAAAAAAAAACAGTAAAAAAAAAACATTTTATGTTTGTCTAATACACATTTTGTTAAGTTTGAAAGTATAATTAGGAAAGTTGATCTTAAGTACATAAACTATTAAAGTACGTATTTTGTGTGACGGTCTTGGTTTTAACATTTTTTTAAATTGTTACTGTTACATTTTGTTTACTTAATTTTTTTAATTTATAAATTATAATTTATATCATGTTCTCATGTGCAATAGTATATAAGAACTCACATCAGAATCAGGTTGTTATTTGCAGTTTTAATTAGGTCACTGATCGTTTGCCGATATTCTCGTCTAGATAATATGTATATACACGTTTTTCGGGTTGCATGTGTCAATAGGACTATTGCATTCTCAAGCAACTCGTTCCGTACCCATCACAAAAAAAAAAGATATCATTTACTTTCTAGCGAGTTATTAGAAACCGTGACCTCAAAAGGTTAATCTTTGGGCGGGGAAAATCGATTCGTGTTTTACATATCCTTTACACAAATGGATTGGTGAATCAAGATTTTGTAACCTTAATTTTGCTACAACGTATAAAAAAAACATAACTATATTTTTTATGATTTAATGACTTAATCTAATACATATCTTTCTAATAGCAGTCTATTCTTCAAGTTTCAGATCTGAACATTAAAAAATGGTCCCCAAGGAATCAATGCCACAAACAAATTTTCCGTATAACTACTGCTACTACTACTGAAATGCTAGAAAGTACTCAAAGAAGCAGTGTGGCAGCAAAGTGGCAGACAACACTACATTGAAATTAGTGTGGGCGCTGGGTCATAGTGGCATCTCTGGAAACTATCAATAAGAAACCAACATAAGAACATTAGAGTAATACTCCAAAACTAGCACAGAGCAAGGCTATTACAAATGATATATGTATGTGCTAAAAGAGCTGGAAGCCCCCGATACTTAGTAGGAATCAGCTAAGGGTAGTTACGCTCTAGTTAAAGGTCACCTAAACAAAATAGGGATATACAGAATGAGATCGAGGTTGTTCTCCATATTTTATCAGACTGTGAGGCATTAGATCGTAGTAGACATGAAATCTTTGAGGATACAAAAGTGCTCTTGGAGACACACAGCACCTTCCTGTGGACCTGAATCGTCTTTTGAAATAGACAGGAGCGCAATAAGGGACGGAAGGGGAGGGGGTGTAGAGCAATATAGAAGTTGGGTACAATCTGCCAATTAGTTTCTGTTGGGTACAATCTGCCAATTAATTGTTCTGTCTTTGCGATCAGATCCATCAATTCCCATGTATTTTGATGCACTGAAACCAAATTTGGCAAAAAAAAATTTCTACCTCATCAGTTTTTCTCTCCACCCCCATAAACTCTTATAGAGGGAATTTTTAAAAAGAGATTTTTAATAGTGTTTTTTTTTTGGGTCGCTGATCACGAAACTGAAGTCAAGAATAAATTTCGACTTAATGACAGCTGTCAACAAGCTGTCAAATTTCACTAAAAAAGTAAAAAGTTGATATTAAATGCATATTATTAAGTTTTTTGGGTTGCTGATTACGATTCTGAAATCAAAAATGAATTATGTCAAAAATCATTTTTGACTTCAGAACCGTAATCAGCAACCCAAAAAACTTAATAATTTGTATTTAATATCAACTTTTTACGTTTTAGTGAAATTTGACAGCTTGTTGACAGCTGTCATTAAGTCGAAATTTATTCTTGACTTCAGATTCACATATTGGTGACTTATATGACCTTCATTACCAGTATGGTCTTTATCGTACATATCTACATATGTTTAAGTACAAAAAATTGTAACATAAATATAAATGGTGATGAAAGAAGAATACATATGAATAGCCAGTCAGAGTTAATTATGTTTTTAGTAAATGATAATTCAGTAGTAGTAATTAGTAAGTTTTTAGTAAATGACAATAATGTAGTTTTTCATAAACAATTCAAATTATAAAAAATTATTTTTACACTTTTTGGAGAGTAAAAAAGGATTTATGAACTGCGTTACTCGTTACCAGATATAAAGTAAAAAACTGTAGGCAATACTTGATCATATCTGTATCAATACTATATGGTTGACGATAGACGAAGCAAGTGATTAAAATAGTTTGGCAACTAATGTTGTTGTGCGCCAATTTAAAGACATCTTTGTCATACACTTTGTGAACTGAATTACACACAAATAATTCCAGAAAATATGGTAATTTATCAGGGAAGCTATGCAAGAATTTGGGATTCAACATGCTTAGCTAGTGATGTTAGTAACTGTTTGAATTGCATATATATAGGGTGTCCCAAGAAGAACGTCGGATTTAAATTGCACGCCACTTTTAGTGGTTGGGTTGGTGGCATTGGCTGTATCAGTTCTACCACCTGTGTTACTTTATGCTCTGGCCACTGAAAGTAGATTAGTATCTCAAGCGAAACCTTGTGAATGGTTTAAAAAAATTTATGTATTACATTGTTTGCAAAACATTTCGTTACCATTAAAAATCTTTGCTACTAGCAGTTTATTATTATTATTTTTAATTAAAGTAAAGAAAATTAAATGTATATTTTAATACTCTATTTTAATGTAAAAATACTAATTTCCAAATAGTTCTCATTTACTGATTGTAGTAAATTTCATATATTACAATATTATAAATAATATTATTTAATATATTATTTATAATATTATTCTAAATTTTAATCCATTTTGTATCTCATTTGAAAAAGTTTTATATCTACAGTATTCTTAAAATAACTTTTTCTAATTTTCGTGTGTACTATTACTTACCGTCAGGATGTATCAATATTTTAATTCGATGTTTGGAATAATTTAATGGTGCGAACAACTCATAATACCGGTAACCCACATGCACTGCAGCTAGTTAGGATCATTCAGAAGGTAATACGCTTCATTGCCTATCACTCAACGAAATTTGAATGGCAGTTTAAAATGCATTTATAGTTTATGTATTGTAAATCTCTTGGAAGATATTATTCAGGAAGATATTATTTATTCATACTAAATAATAATAAAATACATTTATCATATATTTCTGACGAAACAAACAACAATTAAAAGTAAAAACAACAAGTAAAATCATTCTGGGACACCCGGTATACTGATTTAAAAATACTTGCTTATATTATATACATATGTGCATAAGCATAGTACTTTCTTTTTGGATATACATATGAAGAGGAGAGCAAAGTAAATTAAATACTTCTCTCATTTTTTAGTTTAATTCAGTATTTTAGAAATACAGCTAAGTGAAAATATGTAAATATGTCACTTTTATAGTATATCTGATATTAATATTAATCAATTTGCTCTCTTTGTAAATGAATTGTAAACATATGCAGGTTTACAATAATTCATTTAGAATCAAATTGCAATTTCGATCACACATGAATACGCTTTCGGCTTTTTTATAATACAATGACGTCACTGTCGGTTTTCTATCCTTCAGCGACTTTTATTATGTTTACTTAAAGCAACACATAAGTACATAAATTTTAACGAATCTCAAACATAAATCCGAACTGCCGACACAGTTAAATATATGTATTTCCAATAAATAAAAATAGAAACTAATGAAGCATAGGAACACGGTTAATAATAATGTATTCACGCCCATAAAAAAGTTTATGTTGCACAATCAAAGATACGCGGTATTTTTATAAGGACCTCCAAATTGAAGCATTGAAGCTATTGTTTGTTGGAAATTCTATTTGGTACATTATTCATATTGTGCTACATTTAGGATGCCATTTACACCAGCTTGTTTGTTTTAGTTTTAATTTTGATATATGCTAAAAATGGCTAACTATGCAATACATTTTTCATGTTAAGATATGCTTGTGTTATTTAACCATTAGATGACATTTTTTTTTATGTTTAATCATAAAACAGTAGTAGTTCACGATATCCCTACATTCATGTTGTTGCTGGTCCTACATACGAGGAGTGTAAATTAAGTAATGGGACTGGCAATGTAGCGCCCAATCTAGCAACACTGCGGAGGCGGGACTTGGAAGGGCGGTAGATTAACATGCAGTGCATCTTTAGTACAAGTTAGAACTTTTTTAGTCATTTGTTTGTTCTTTGTGACTGTTTTCGTTAACCGTTTTTTCTAGTGCCTTTTAAAAATGAGTGACATTGATTTTCAGCAACGGTGTGCTATCAGGTTTTGCTTCAGACTTGGACACAGCGCAACGGATACTTTTGCAAAACTTTAACATATCTACGGAGACTGTATTTTTTTAAGAGCCCAGGGTTTTCGGTGGTTTAACGAATTCTCGGAAGGAAGAGAGTCGATTAAAGATGAACCACGCAGCGGAAAGCCTTCATCTTCAAGAATCGATGAAAATGTCGATAGAATATGGGATCTTGTTCTTTCAGATCGTCAGTTGACGACAAGCATGATCGGAGTAGAGTTAAATTTGAATCACACCACTGTTCATCAGATTTTGACTAACGAATTGTGGATGAGAAAAATCTGCGCTAAAATGGTTCCAAAAAAACCTTTCGCAGGAACAAAAGGACATCAGGAGAGAAATGTGTCTTGACTTTTGGAATCGATTGAATTCGATTGAATTATTCCCATTTTATAGAACATGTCATTACTGGTGATGAGACTTGGGTGTTTGAGTACGACCCGGAAACTAAGCGCTAAAGGAATGGCACACTTCAAGCTCTCCAAGACCAAAAAAGCAAGAATGAGCATATCGAAGATCAAATACAAGCTGATTTGCTCTTTTGAGAGCCAGATAGTCTCTATTTTTGATAGCAAGATAGTCCACAAAGAGTTTGTGCCTCCAGGTCAAACAGTAAATCAACACTTTTACAGAGAGGTTCTCGAAAAACTTCGAAAAAGGGTCATGCGTTTGAGATCTAGCATCAAGAACAACTGGATGTTGCATCACGACAATGCGCTTTGTCACACAGCCATTTCAGTAAACGAGTTTTTAGCCAGGAAAAACATTCTTGTGGCTCTTCAGCCTCCTTATTCACCTGACTTGAGTCATTGTGACTTTTTCTCTTCCCGAGAAATCACCTCAAGGGGCATCATTTTGGGATCATAGAAAACATTCAAACGGCTATAACCGACCAGCTCAAGGCTATTCCAGTATATGAGTTTCCCAGTACTGCTGTGAGAAATGGAAGAACCGTCTCCAGCGCTAAGTGGCTTCCCAAGGAAGTTATTTTGAAGGAGACAGTACTGAATTGTAATTATATTCTAATAAAAGACAATTAATCCATTATCAGTCTCATTACTTAATTTACACACCTCGTATAGGAGGTATGTAGCATATACTACCTGCTAAGTATCTATATACCTGAAAAGATCTAGTTATGTTATTTATTTTATATTATAGGATTCACTTTACGTGTCTCAAACCAGTACAGATAATAGGTCTCGAAGTAACCTTCATCTCCCACCTGGCGTTTTATCCACTGAGCTGTTGCCGCGTCAAATTTTCCCCAGTAGTTATTAGTGTTAACAGTAGTTTCCGTAGTAGTTATTAGTGGTAAATTAGATACAAATCAAGTACAATTATGTACTTTAATCTAGATATCTATAAAAAAAAACAATAATTTTTATTTTTATTTATGACGCAGAAGTCAAACACATTTGAAAAAATTGTGAAAACATTCTGTTATGTATGTGCGCTTTTGCTATTCTAAGGCCAGTGTGTTACAACGTCAAAGTGAATTTCGCACTCTCTCGCAAATCGTAAAGTACGTTTCAGGAACTTCCACAACATAAGCGGTTCATTGGAGCATATCAAAAATAAATATGTCCAGTCGTATCTTACATCAGATACTTCCGTCATACAAGAACACAATAACTTTATCTCGTTTGATCGATTCGTTGTTTAAGTCGTTTCTAAGGAATGAGTACATAATCCAGTATTCTGTATGAAACGCGAGATCCTAGTCTTATTATGTCTCGGTGCTGCACCGTTGAACACGTACAATCGTGGTTAAAAATTTTTCAACTTAGAACAGCAGAAAAATTTGTATTACAAAAGTTTTAGTGTAAATAGAAAAATTTAAAACGAGAAATTCAACAGATCTGAAAAAAATACAGCGCAACATAGTTCTCAACTATTTTGAAATCAATTTCATTGTAATAAACATCGCGTATTTGGTCATTGCGCTGTATATCACAAACGTCAAAGAAGTCATCACAAATATCAAAAAACATATCACAAACCTTGAAGGTGGATGATGGTATCTATATCTGGTAATTACCAGGAAGAATCTTCCTTTTGTAACAGACAGTTTCATTGGAAATTGTCAGCTAAGAAAACGCTAATTGTCAGCTAATAAATAGTCATAGCAAAAATTCGTAAAATTGTTCACTAACCACTGAATCTATTACAAACTTTGTCATCAGCTATGCACCTTTCAGAAGAAATGAAACACCTTTTTGCTCAAAAAACAAAAGATAAGCAAAATATTGCACAAATGTCAGAAAAACGACAATTAATAGATACGATTAATTCTGAGTATCCTCAAAATTATCCAATTATGGACTCATGTTAATTAAGACATTTCTACATATTTTGGGCAATGCTATATATACCCTCAAGGTTTTGACCTACTCTGAAGGTTTTCTCCATATTCCTTACAAGAGACGACATATTTTGAATTTCCTCTTTTTAGTTTAGTCGCCAAAAATTATTCTAAATTCAGTAATTCTGAATAGAAGATTTAAAAAACATTCTTAACAGTTGCAAAATTCAAAGTGTTCAGAAGCAACGTTTTTCAAATATACAGGATTTTTTAGCTTTTCTCGTAAATATACTCTTATCATCAAATTATATACATATAGCGTAAGTTCAACTTTTAACAAATTGCAGATCTAGCGGATAACTTTATAAAAGAAATTACTAAAATAAAAGTTCCATCGGTCATGGAAATGATCACTCAACTTTCACATGTATGCCAATGCATACTTTCACATGGTGTGGTCATTTTTAAAAATGAAATTTTTCATGACTTAAGTATGTCGGAACCAACATAACATCTTAATAGATTCCATATCCATAACTAATTTCAACAAATCGTACATATGAATGATAAAGTACGAGGTATGTAAATTAAGTAATGAGACTAATTTTTTTGTTCGAATAGAATTACAATTCAGTATTGCCTCCTTCAAAATAATTGCCTTGGGAAGTCAAAATCTGAAGAACAGTGGTGTAATTCAAATTTAACTCTTCCCCGATCATTCTTGTCATCAACCGACGATCTTAACGCACAAGGTCTCGTGTTCCATCGACATTTTCATCGGTTCTTGAAGATGAAGGCCTTCCGCTGCGTGATTCATCTTCAATCGACTCTCTTCCTTCTGAGAATGCCTTAAACCACCGAAAAACCTGGGCTGTCTCCGTAGACGTGTTGTGTCCAAGTCTGAAGCAAAACCTACTAGCACACCGTTGCTCAAAATTAATGTCACTCATTTTTAAAACGCACTAAAAAAACGGTTGACGAAAACAGTCACAAAGAACAAACAAATGACTCTAACAAGTTCAAACTTGTACAGAAGGTGCATTACATGTTAACCTACCGCCCTTCCAAGTCCCTCTCCGCAGTGTTGCTAGATCGGGCGCTAAGTTGGCAGTCTCACTACTTAATTTACGCACCTCGTAGTACAGACAGATACACAATTTTCTGTTTCCAGTGATTCTCTGCTACATCAAAAAGTTGTGAAAGCAGTGCGTGGGTTGTCCTTTTAAGGCACTGTATCATGTATTCCTTTACACAACAAGGGACTTAAAAATAGTGGTAGATATCCTATTAGTTTCAACATCACAATGAAGTTGTCCACGATGAAATATTAATAAACCCGTTTTGTCTCTAAGAATAACGAACACGCATACGTTTAAAGTAAAAAATATCCAAACGTCTATTTTTTTTTCGTGTACAAGGAAGAACGAACAACTCGCATGTTCGATATTTTTCAAATTGCCGACGGTACAAGGATGGTACAAAAACGAGATATATGGGCGCTGTCTCGAATACAATCTACTACTTTATATACACGCAACTCATTTTGGTTAGCTGCTTGGATATGCAAATGCCCACATTAACCGGTAATAAATGTTCTGTTTGACATTTTTTTATGATAATAAAGAATGCGGAGGAGGAATGTTTTTTTTTGCAGCTCTTAAATTTGTTATCTTTGCGCGATCGAGGCGTTTTGTTTATTTATCAAGCTGTTACTTAGCAGTTACTTAGATTTTGCCGGTTTCTAAAATAAACGAAACGGAAGTTTCATATCCTTGTTTGTTGTTTTATAGTTTTGGATTCATTTATCATTCCAGAACGGCATGTTTTTTTATTTCACATAGCGAAAGTTATGCTTAATGTTGAAGCCGTCAGTTTGAGGCGATTTTTTATTTTTCAAAGGCTATTAATAGAGACGTGGGATTTTATTATGCAAATAACCATTAAAAAAATAGGTTACTACTCTAAGAACTTTTCACAATGCGCAGTTTGACAAAACTAGTGGTCTTTCTAAGATATCATTTTAGTTAAAAAAATTTAAACCATGTGAAAGTTCTTCGCGGTAAGAAGTTTTTTATTGCCATGAAAAAATATATACATATCTAAATACAGATTATATTGATTTTGACATTTATAAATAAGTAAATCCCGTAGTTAATAATAGATTCCAGGAGTCTTAACGCGACTGGAATTCTGTTATATGTGCCACATTAATAAAGTACATCTTAAGGGGTAACGCCACTCTAGAATTTTGAAAAAAATCGATTTTTTTTCTTGGCTTAAACAATACTTTAGGGTCTCAAAAATGATATCCACTTGGTCTTATAGTGAAATTTTTTTTTTAAATAGCTTAATTCTTGATTTTGCCGCAGCGCCTCGGAGCGTGCGTTGAGCACGATGGGACGTCCTGGGGGGGCGGGGGCGGCGATTCAAAAACTTTTAAAGGTATCCACAGATCACAGCCTTTTAACTGGTACTGTGAGTAAGAAGGAGTGTATCGATTAGGTCCAGAAGAAATATAAAATAAAATTTAAGGATTTAAACTAAAACTTATGTTTTCGAGGATAGTTTTTTCCTGGGAGGCTAGATTACTCAAATACTATTGCAGGATCGTTGAAATTATAGGCTATGCTTAGAGTCGTAGCCGTTTTTTGATTTGATGTATATTTTTTTTTTTTAGAAGCAATTTAAGACGTGATTTTTTGGCCAAAAATCGAGGGTTTCGTTCCAAAGTGCGCCATTTTTTCAAAAATTTATTTAAAAAAACTCCCTACGTACTTTTGTAGGTAATAGTATGTAGTTTAAGATTTTTTTTTTTTTTTTTTTTCAACAAACACGATTTCGAAAATTTGCTCTGTCGCCCCCCATTTTGTAACAAAATGATAACAAAAACATTTTGTTTTATTCCTTCAACACATGCTAAACGAACTGTCTAAAAAAAATTCCATCTCGCTTCCCATACTCCCACAATAAATTATCAAAAATAAGCCTTTTTTCAGTCGCTAAAGTGGCGTTACCCCTTAATAAAGTAGGTATGCCATACTCGAGAATATAACGTGTCTGCCATTTTGTGTGTCCATTTTAACTAAGGTCGGGTCGCAAACGTGGACATAATTTACACTTATTGTTAGTATTAGTTAAACAGCGCTAGTCGATGCATGGTTCTTGTGCACGAAACGTCGAATAATTTTGAAAAAAATGTCGGGATAGCGTTCCTTACGGTGCCGGTGGAGCATTGGATAAACTATTTTCCGGAACTGACCTTTAATGGCAGTGAACTTCGTTGTGTGACAGTTGACGTGAAACATAAAAACAGCTGTTTTGCAGCATGTTGCTGCAGATATAAAGCTCATGTAAGTGATGGTGTGAGTGCGAGAAACAGACAGAGACAATTTAACTTGAATTTAGTCAAAAAAAATGTTGATTACCAAAATGTACATCGTTGTATCTGTTGTAGAATTTGGTGTGCTGTAAGTACCCACATATTTTCAACTAGAAATACGTCAACACCTGGTATATGGGAGATTTTTATGATGTTCTGTACTCAATAAAATACATACAAGGTAAAGCTTTGGAAACATCAAAATTTACTGCTGAAAAGCAGCGGAAGAAATTATCCCTTTTCAGATGTGTTTTGATGAAAAAATAAATGATTACTCTGTTAGTTAAGTTTACAGTACATACAAATACTGCTATTGACGTTGTAGTTTCTATTTTGTTTACTGAAACACAATAGTTGCACACTCAATAGAGCCTCAATGGAATATGTAGCCTACGAGTTTAAAATGTAATAATTTTGTCAAATTTACCAATACATACATATTTATTTACACACTAAAATGTATTATCGGCGATAATATTTGACAGTGGATTGTTGAAGACAATAATAATTGACCAGTAGTTGACCCGTCTTACTATGGTAGCTAAATTTTCGTACATCATCAGATTTAAAAGTTATGGAGGTTTATTTGATTTAAAGTTAATCTCTCTTACAGAAAAAAATAGCAGATGTATAAAAATACAAACATCACCGTCATGAAAATTTGTTTTATACCTAAATAACATAATAAGAAACACTTTTTTGACTGCAAACGCTGTATACAAATTAAATGTTGAAACATAAAAACCAGGCCATTTAAAATTCAAACTACGTCAAATGCATATATATCTGATTGCTTGAGCATTATGAACATTAACATTAATCATGGACTAATCACGAAAAAAAAAATGTAAATACATACTACACTGGTAAACAGATATATAATTAAAATTATAGAAATATGTAGAAAAACCATGGTAATGAATTGCTACTCCATATTTCTATTTCAAACAGACTGTCGGATCGGTTAAAACAAAACTCGTTGCCTCGTTAGGAATAGTAAAATACTCCATGAAATAGTGCTCATAATTATTATGTTACACTAAAATTATGTGAATATTAACAGTTAAAATATAACTGTTCGTGCGTTCTCATAATCTCGTACGATGCTAATGAAAAAATAAATTATTCTTATTAAAAAACATAAACACAGGAATCGTGATGAAAGATCAAATTTTACAATTTCAACCTGTCTTCAAAATCGTGTGTTTTAATCGAATGATTATCCGACATTTTTCTGGCAGCTTTCAGAAAACTTACTCAGAAGATGTTTAGTTTCAAACAAATTATTTTTTTTACGTTAAGTTAATCTGAAACATCCCACATTAACGTGAACTGACAAAGCCATGATTGCACGTGAATGCCTAGATATGGTTTACTTTATATATGTTGAAATAGTTCCATTAAAAGATGTACCCTTTGACTTATTAAGATGCTGGAAATGATACGAAATCGTGACGAGAATCCGAGTGAATTTGATACGTGCCTTAATTTTATAATTTAACATTTGTTTAGTTCGGTTTCGTCGAATAATTTGAAAACAGATTCATCGACCGGAACGCGATGATATACTGGGTTTTTCCTTTACAGATATCACTTCATCTAATCTAATTGAAATCGATTTGATGAATCTGCCAAAAAACGTGTTCCGTCGCGGCACACTTTTGCCATCTAAGTTGTAAATACTTTTTTTTGTTCTACTTTCTTGACCAGTGACGGTTCTAAAGTAGCTTCACGGGCTTGGAAGAATTGTTTACTGTCTCATTCTGTACTTATCTTCGAGTTGAAAGTATGAAGTATGAATATTAATAATATCGAGCACACATATAAAAAATAAATAATTAATTATAATAGACTAAACCACCATACCCATATGTTTTTTGGGTCGTTGAATTCGAGTCCTCAGCATCATTAAATCCATCATGTCATCTATAAGGTTGAATCGAGATAATGTGATGCTGTTTGTTTTTTGTCATAAGATATCTCATAGTGAACATCACAACCCTATAATCCCATACTCTTAAACCCAATAACCTAATAGTCCACGAGTCCGTTTGTATGAAACTAAAAATCATACATATGTCTCGGACGTTCGTGCGCAGAAAGCCTTAAACTCTCTGACCCTATAACCCCGAGGGTCTGAGAGTCAAAATCCTCAGACTCAAGAACCACATAATTCATACTCGTGGACACAATAGTCTGGTAGTTGCTTATACAGAACTAAAGCGACGTATCTCGAAGGTTTTTTAACAACCAGCAAACAATAAGCAAACAACCTCAAATCCAAAAACATCATAGCCTGAAGATGTGTGAGCAAAAATTCTCAAATCCAATAAACCTACATCCTTTTGTCGATATATTGAATATCACCAGATCAACGAAGATTCAATGATATAGAGCGAACCTCCATTTCATAATATGGAGAATGTTATGTAACGTGACTATTTGATACAGTGTTATGGGTGAGCAATTGTCCGACTCCATCGGTGGTAAACTTGTGGTTAGCTAATGCTGAGTAATTTCTTACTACACGCCCAAATTTATATGATTTGATCACGAGGGCTACTGAGTTATTATGTTTGAGGAAATGGTGTTAAGGTTGAAGGTTTATTGGATTTTAGAACTTTTGCTCATATTATTTCAGACGATGGTTTATTGGATTTGAGGTCGTCTGTTGAGAAATATTTGATATATGTTTTTAGTTCTATAGGGTAAATGCACCGGTAAATGACCACCCTCCAGTAAATGAACACTGCTGTGAATATATCTTAATACTAAGAATATCCGTTGATATTCAATTGTGCCCCTTATGCTCACTTAAAATATGACCATTTCGCTATGCTAAGTTGTAACTGGTAAGTAGGCAACATGTGATCGCTATTTTTAAAGATGGTTGAAAATGACCACTTGTGTACCTCGTGTTGTGCTGTTGCTGTTCTAATAAGGTATGTGCTTGTATTACGTATCATATTAATTGATTTGTTTAGAACAGTGGCAGTAATGCAGTATTGTTTATGATGTATATCTATAAGATATATATTCAATTTTTAATTTAACTAGGTAAAATCCAATTGTAGGGTTATGTTTAATATTTTTTTGGGGTATTCATTTAATGGGTATTTAAATGGTAAAAATTTCCAGTGAATGAACACTTTGTTCATTCACTGGCTTCACATCATATATCAACTTACCATACTGCATTATTGACCAAAATATTTCATACTAAACCGCAGTACATGTTTTTATGTAGACACAGTATTAACTGGCTTATATCCAGTAAATGAACGGGGTAAAACTGAACCGATTCAAGGTGTTCATTTACTGGATTTAATATCCAGTAAATAAATTCTACAAAATAATCTATGAAAATGTAATTTTTGTTATTTTCCTTTAGAAATGGCGAACAAAAAGGAATATGTTAGATTTAAATACACCGAGGAACAACTGGTAGCAGCTTTAAATGACGTAAGGGATGGTAATACTAAGTCAGAATGCGGCATCCAAGGAGTATGGAATACCTAAGGGGACTTTAAATAACAAAATTAGGAATCTAGTTCCTATTGAACGAAAAATGGGCCCCGACCCAATATTATCTAAAAATGAAGAGCAATTACTAAGTGAATGGATAATTGGAAAAGCTAAAGTTGGATTTCCAATGCATCCGACTGATGTGCAAGAGGCTGTACAAAAGGTGTTGTTGAGTACTAACCTTGACCTTGAGTACTTGAACACAACATCTTCATTGACCACAAATAGAAACAAGTAAGAAGAAACTTAATAAAAATCGAATGTCATTCGCTATTGTATCAAAACAATGGAAATATTATTATAATGATAAAGAAAATGATAAAAAAGAAAAAGCTGAAGCTATAGCTAAAAGGAAACTAGAGAGAACCAATAAGTCTGAAAAAGGTAAGGCGAAAGCACCAATAAAGAGAAAAATTGACAATCGCAAGGACGGCTGTAACTACGAAGACAAAAAGCAAAAAACCGATGAAGTAGAAGATCTCAATTTAAACGAGAACATATATGACACAATCTACTAGATACAAATGAAAAGAATGTCACCTCACCTATTGGTGAGGTCGGTGAGGATCACCTAAATATAGGAGACTTTGTGATTGTTCAGTATGATCTAAGTATTACCCAGGAAAAATTGAAAATCAATGTAATAAAAATGACGAATTTGAAATTAGTACCATGGAGGAAACATCCTCAGGAAAATGGAAATGGCCCTTAAAATTGGACAAAATATGGTATAAGAAGACATATATTTTACAAAAAATAAAAAAGCCGTCAATGCTAAATTCTAGAGGATTTTTTTACGTTCCAGAACTTGCAGATTATAAGACAATATAATATTACCTACATTTACAATGTTTACAAGATATATGTTTAAAATACATTTTCATATTGTACTGATTCGGTAGGATAACAAATATACTTATGTTAGTTCATTCACTGGATGCATTAGTTTCATTTACTGGTAACCGGTGTTCAATTAATGGTGTTTCATAGATTTAATATTTTGTATTTTTTTTTCTGATTCACCTTAAATTTGGTTAAATTAAACCTGTACACAAAAAGATAACTTGTTTTATATAGAATACGACATCATGTAATATATAATACTACAACATGATACTCTCTGTTTATGAAAATAACACCATATGGGAAACACTAAATGTTCATTCATTGGTGCATTTACCCTATACGCAGCTCTCAGGTTATTAGGTTCAAGAGTGTAGGGTTATGAGGATATTGAGGATTACGATTCTATGGTGTTATTGGGTTTGAGATACTTCAGGAATTGGTTTCTAGTTTAATACACACAGATCCTTGAGCTATAGGTACTTGTCCTAACTTGCCTTGCTGACTTCTGGTACTTGCCCTAAGATATACAGGGTGTCCCCGGATTGAGTTACCTATATGTGATGTGGACAAACGTCATTCGTCGACAAAACGTCATGTTTTCGACAAAAAGTAATTCTTCATAAAAAGTTTTGCTTGTATTGAAACGTCCAGAAAGTGTATTGATTGTTCAATTTAACATACAGGGTGTTCAAAAATAGCAAAAATTAAATAATAATGAGGAGTAAAGTACCAATATTAACGCTGTGTAAAAAAGTTATTAAGAAACATTGTTTGCAATTAACTTTAATACTCAAATATGAAAGCATGGCCTACTAGTCAATATTAAGTATTTTGAAGAGATTCCGCAATTTTTATCATTGTTATACGTTTGAGGTATAGCCATTTTCCTTAAAAAAAATTATGCTTACTAAAGGCGCAGACATAATAAGAAATCATAAACCCCAAGAATATTATTTAAATATTTATTTTGAAGAAATTATTATTAATTAAACAATTTCAACAATTATTTTGAAAAAACAGCAAAATTATTATTCACGCACCATAACTATTCTACATGCAGACCTCCAAGTTCAATACATCTCTCCAGTCTCATTCTAAAAGATGTGTATGTTGACTGGATCATTTCTAGATTTACTTGGGCCACTGCTTGAATGATCCGAGTCTTGAGTAAATCAATATTGTGTTCTATCGACTCTCTATAAACTATTTCCTTCAAAAATCCCCAAAGGAAAAAGTCAAGTGGCGACAAGTCAGGGGACCTTGGTGGCCAACAAATAGGTCCATATCTTCCGATCCACTTTTCTCCAAAGTGTTTGTTAAGCCAACTGGGGACCTGAATTGTTGAATATGAGGGGAATCCGTCCTATGCTAAATACTCTTCGTCAAATTCTGGCCAGAAAAATGTGTTTAGTATCTCCAAGTATGAATTTTGATTTAAATTTTCTTTAAAAAAATACGGACCAATTATTCGATTTAAAAGTAATTGCACACCAAACATTCACTTTTTTTAAATGTTGAATTCTAGAAGTAACTGAAAAAGACAGATTTTCTTGTCCCCAAAAATACAATTCTGCGACGATATCACTCCATTGGTACGAAAAAGTGCTTTCATCGGAAAAAATTATACTCTTGTGAAAATGCATATCTACAGTAACCCTCGCTCCTATTTCTAAACAGAAATCCAATCCGTACTCATCCATTCTGTGTGTATTATTTTCGGTTTGAAAGCTTTAAACTTATTTTCGGCCAAAATACTTTGAATGTGTGTCTTGCTAATATCAATTTGTGCAGATATCTTTCTTAGTGACAGTTTTGGATTTTCTTCGACTGAATTTAAAACTAGAATTGTGGCTGCATCATCGTCATCGTGGACCTTTTTTGATTTTTTCCGCATTTTACATCACCAGTTAAATCAAATTTTCATACTAACTTTTTCAAACTTTGACGGCTAATTTCGACTTCTGGATATTTTTCATGAAACCATTCAATTTTTGTCCATTTGTCCATATCACCTATAGGTAACTCAATCCGGGGACATCCTATATAGAGCAGACAGGAAAAAAATTGACACAAGATTAGCAGAACATAAAAGAAGTTGTAATAAGGAGAAAATGGATTTCACACGCAACCCATTTATTAGAAGTAAGTATAGATTTTTTCGTTTCAGTTAACGATTTTTATTTAAATCTGTCTGCCCCCCTCTACGACAAAATCCTAGGTCCGTCACTGTCTTTGACAATTTTTTTTCGTTCCTTAAATGCGTGCACGAATTATTGGAATGTATCAACCTATTCTCTATTGGGATAGCTCGCGATACACATGACCGTTACTGAATAATTAATTAATTAACTGTGAAAAAAGTTTATCGGTTTCGATAGACGTGTAGGTATTATTTATAGCGCGGCAGGTGTCCGGTTCGAAAACCGTCCGGTGCCCGGTGAAAACAAAATTAATTTCTGATCTCAATTAATTAAGTATTCCGGCTCCATTAAGATACACTAACGAACTTGAAATGTGCTTAAAGTTCAGTATTTTAATATTGCGTTTATATAAATATGCGATATGTTAAACGAACTGGTTAATACAGAATAATGGAGTGGTCTGGGTTCGGATTTTGTGCATGGCATTTGCTAACAAAAACAATAAAACTAAATTAACTAGAACTTTTCAGTATTTTGGAAAAAAACTGGAACAGAACACTTTTATTTTTGACACTGACTGTTACTATGAGTCAAAATTCCTGAAGTGGGCCACTTAAAATCGACGTGTTGAATTTTATATTTCTTTTTTTAGGGACATTTCAAAATTAATATCCTAAAATGTTTTTGCAAAATTTTTTATTTTGCAAAAGTTATAAACAAATTACTTTTTAGGTACTTAAGGTTTTTTTGAAAATGCGATTATTCAGCGAGTGTTTTATAAAACTTTACGAAATTTTAATGACAGATACAAGAATAATAGGAGAATATGGTAGTATCACTTTATGAAAAAAAAAAATATTTATAAATAATAATTTTTTTTAATAAACAAAGTAGGATAGTTTTTTTAGGTTTTATTCCTTTATCCTTAAGCTAACGATCCCCCCAAAAAAATTTGTAATCTTCAGAAAAACAAAAGTTTCGTTTCGGCCTCGCCTCTTCACGCCTCGCTAGCAAACACATTTTATTATATATTTTTTTTATTTTATTTCGCTTTAACAATAAAAGTGGATAAATCATTTACATACTTTTAGTACGACAACTTTGGTATGATCGGAAAAAATCTTACATTCCAAATTTTTTATATCGAACGGTTTGAAACGATATTGTCGGGTTCCTTTTATGGTTTTAACATTTGAAAAACGTGATTCTAAGTGTTTTTTGTGTTTTTCGTATGCATTCGATGAACAATATTCAAACTCAATTTTTTTCACGAAAATTTCACGAGCCCATTCATACAGTTTTCGCGATGTTTCTATAGTTTTATTTTGCAAACTTGCGCAGTTAGCCCTTCTTTTTTACAGACCCACCAATGCCGTCACAAGCTTTTTATATTTATAAAAGTCGATTCAATTTGGTGAATTTGTTATACCACGAAGAAGACTTTGGTATTAAAGCTGAGTGGAACTTTTTTGCTACTGCTAATGGCAAAGAAGCTTGCGACTGCATTGGTGGGTGTGTAAAAGGAAGCGCTTACCACGCAAGTTTTCAAAATAAAACTAAAGTAACCATCGCGAAAACTGTATGAAAGGGCTCGTGAATTTTTCAAAAAAATTAAGTTTGAATATTGTTCATCGGATGCATACGAAAATACAAAAAACACTTAGAATCACGTTTTTCAAATGCTAAAACCATAAAAGGAACCCGACAATATCATCGTTTCAAACCGTTTAATACAAAAAAATTTAGAATGTAAGATTTTTTTCCGATCGTAGTAAAGTTGTCGTACTAAACGTATGTAAATGATTTATCCACTTTATTGTTATTAAAATTATTGTTAAAATGGTGGAAAAAAATGATTCTTTCGAAAAACTTGCACCAAATTTCGAATTTTATTTTTTTAATCATATTTCTTTAATTCATCGACTAACTGTAAATATAATTAATGTAAAATTTCTTGACCGACTGTTTCAGATCAAAATTACGGCGGACCATAAATAAAATTCAATGGTTCCGTATGATCCACCGTGCAGCCGCCATTTTGTTTAAAATAAATAATAAGAAGTATTTTTTTAAGCTATAAGGATCCATGAATAATCCCACAAAGTTTCAACTTAATTAAATAAAAACTTCTAGTTAAAAATAATTCTTGAAAAATGCGTTTTTTTTTGCATCTAATTGTATATCCCCCCTTAAGAATTTCACTGGCTCTACAAGTAATGTTGTAATTTTTTTTTTTACCAAGAATAATGTTTATTTTCATGTTAAATCCCTTTTTTGAAATTAGTTTTATATAACTAATAGTTATTTATTTATTACTAGAGCCCGTAGGTTAATAATATATTCCAGGACCGGTCTTACCGCGACTAGAACATTGTTATAACGAGCCATCCAAAAAAAAAAACTTCATCAAATCTGGCTATGAACGAGATAAATACGAATAGCGGTTGTAAATTGTAAAATTAATAATTGTAAAATTAATAATGGCTGCCACATAATGTAACAGCCTTGACAATTAAATAAGATTATAAATTTAAGATCAAGAACAGAAATACGTTTTTTTTTTTGGTTGGCCAACTTTGACGACGTATTTTTTTATTATCAGTTACAACAATCACCATCACACGTATAATGTAAGAACTGTTTAACCGCCCCTGGTAAAACACGGATCTATTATTAATTTCCCAGCTCTATTTATTATATATTAGTAGTTTATTAATCAAGTTTCTGTGATAGCTAACCACTATATTTTATAGTCTTGTGTTCTAGTAATGTACAAAAATTGCTATAAATAAATCGCAAGGCACATTAAGACTAAATCATTGTAACAAAACGACGGAATTGTCAGGTAAAAAAGTTATTTCTAGTCTCGATTTTAGAATATCTTATTTTAAGAGAAAGCTTTGCAGAGAGACCTCATAGGGTATATCGTAAATTTAGTTTATCTGGTCAATTTTAGAACCTTTAGGGGCGTTTATTGAATATGTTGCTTCGGCGGTGACGAATGGGTTTGCTGTAAATTTTTGTAAACTGTTCCATTCGAGAAAGTAGCCGATAGTTTGATACTTATATCACATCTGGCAAACATAAAGGGCTAGGCGAATGGACAGCAAGGCCTAGGACAGAGGCGGGCTAGAATTAAAACTCGCGGGGCGGTTCCGGCGGTCGCGATAAGTTATACGGAGAAAATGATTCAGTGAAAATAGCTTGTAAACGATATGTGGGAGATAAGGTTGCTCAAAATACATAAAGAAAGTTATGTAAACCCTGAGTCACACCATCTATCGGGGGATGACAAAAGTTGTTAATTGGTGGTCAGCTCGGGACCGTTGAAAAGTCTAATATCTCCTCCGCCACTGGATGGAGACGTAGAGGTTTAGGAATATACCAAGTTCATAAAACAGGGAATAAACCGGTCGTGTTGGCTCTGATTAATTCTTGAAGTTTGCTATTATTGTATTTGTTCAAGAATATCTTCTCTGTTTGTGTGATCAAAGTGTCTTCAAGAATTAATTAGGTATCTTCGGAAATAAGACGTGTGACCGGGGGTTGGTTCACTGCATTGCTTACTGTTTGTTTTGTCTAAATTAAAGACTACCTTATTTGTACGGTTGCGTTTTATTTCGCGTCGGACTACCAAGTGGACCGAGCACTAGAGCTACCAATTTGAGAGTCTTTTTGTGTACAAGGTGAGCTCACATATAAACAATTGTGTTATTGTGACCATATAAACTGGAACAAATTGACTAAAATTGAATAGAAACCAGGTACTTTAAACACTTTTGTTACTTTTAACCAAAGCAACTAACCCCGAAATATAAAATTGTGTTATTAATTTTAGTTGTCCAATTCATATGCGATCGGGCTCGTATATAAAAAGCTCAACAGTTGGTAGCTCTACCGAGCACCTACCGTTGACTAATTTAGGCGTATCAGGTAATATAGATCTCTTTTTTTGGACAAATTAATCAACGAATCCACATATCATAGGTGTGTAGATTAAAGGCCGCTCGATAATCTGGAAAAGTAGCAAAATTAATCCCGGGGTTTTGGGTAATTCCGCGTGCCCCTGGATTCCACATGTTACAGCATATTTATATTTTTACTACAAAACGATCTGAAATGTATGTTTGTTACAATGTTACCAAGTAGCTTCTCCTTTTTTTCCATAGTCAGGATACGTCACTGATTGTTTAACTTCAAATTTGTTGCGATAACTTTTTTGTGTTGCACACCCTGTAATGTACCAACTCTGCTTTGGGTACCTACAACATGAAGTTTTCCACTCCCTATCACACCTCACTGCACCTTAGATGTCGTAATTATGTCAAATATGCAGGTCTTTTCTTAACATCTAAGCAACTGTAACAGTACAATATTTTAATTCGTCACATCGTATCTGTTGATGGCGAATAAATTAACACGTCAGAAGTATCACTACCGATGGCTGTAATAGGATACCTCGTATCATCAGTGTATTTGATAAAAAAAGCGTAGGTATGTGAAAGACAAATAGACGAGTGATAAATGTAAAAACGGTAGAATGTCGTACATACAAAACGACACTGTTTAACAAAATATAATTTAACATAAACAAATAAGAGAGTGACATCGGGAGACAGCGAAATTAGTCACACTCAAAATTCTTCGTTGTCTTTGGTGGTAAAAGTTACATTATTTGGCTAGTAAAAGGTCATTTTGAATACATTATAAATTGAGTTTCACTGTTGGTCTCACTACTGAAGACCACCTAAATATACAGTGAGAGGCAAAAGTCTGGAATAAAGTTCATAATTATTGCTTTACAAAACGATTTTATTTTTTTTCGTTTCCATTTTTTGCATACCTATAAATATTTTCTAAATTTTCCTCTTACCAATTTTCAAGTTGTGACATCATTGATTGTTTTCTAAATTGTAATCCTTACAACAAATATTATAGATACAGTTATGCTAGGAATAAAATATACTTTGTATCTTCCGCTCGAAAAGTGGTTATAGTTTAAAAAAACATGCAGTAGAAAAAACTAAATTGATGTTTTGTGAAGTGAAGTTTTTTTCTTTTTAAAAAAATCAGTCATCTCCATTTATGAGTTTTATTTCAGGCTCACACTATATACTATACTTACTGAATATGTAATGATGAAAAAATCGCAATTTCAGAAATGGGCGGCTGACTTGAATATATTACTTGTAAATAAGCTGTAAGGAATGTAATGTTTTTATCAACAAGAGATAAAACAAGGTCTTATAGGGTATTAACATATAGCTGGTATGCCTGAATCAATTGCCTTAAAAGTTATGCGTTGCAAATTTCTTCTTTTGCATGTCCATTTATGTTTCGAGTAAAAATGGCTGTTCATAAATATGAAAATGGGAAGGGAATTCTGAACAAAAATCGATGCATGGGGAAAGATCTCTGTTCGAAGCTCAATTAGACAATACGTCTAATTGAGCTTCGAACAGGAGATCTTAGTGAGATGTAATAACATCTCACATCCTACGACCACCAGTTTGTAGTTACTTGTATGAAAATGAACGAATCATTTCTCAATACCACACCAGCAACACTTACCGAATGATGAGCAGTTTGTTTAAAACACTCGTAATTTTCTAATTCGTAATTGTCTAGAAACAGCATTTAAAAACTCCCGGGGGCAACCGGGAGGGAGCCCCGGGGGCCCCCACATATTGAGGGCCTCCACAAACCTTGGATTAAAAAATTTAATAACGATAAATATTTTAATATTTGAGAAAATAATGAGTAATGAAATATATCCAAACAAGGTATATTTTCATCCTATGTCAAATCTATTCAGTGGTGGAACTACAAAATTTAGACCTCTTGCAAAATTCAATAGATGCAAAATTCAAAGTTTATTTATTGGATACAGGGTAAAATGTACGCCGGTTAAGGGGCAAAATGACAGCTAAGTACGAGATGAAATGCAAGTGATTTTGCCTCTAAAAAAGCACGGAAAGTGTCTTTCACTTAAATATAGTAAGCCTATCAACTGTTCCCCGCTCATCACTCGTCAGAAAGTAATAACGATTTTTACGGAATTACAAAAAATAGTATGTATCCTAATAGTTGAAATTTGTTTTTTTAAATGTAAAAATAAAATTATCGATGGATATTTATTGATTGAAAGGGCCTCCACTTTCTTCATTGCCCCTGGCCCCGACGCCCTTGCATCCGGCCCTGTAAAATAACTTTAATAACATAAAGCTCGGTACTTTTTACAACTCATTCATGGTACTTTTTTACAATTCATATGGTTAAGTAATCATGAGTTTCCTTAACCATGGGAGGTAATCAGCAGTCAACCGATTGTGTGTACTTTTACAAAAAACAAAGACGCGATTAGCTTACTATCTGATAATAAATGTGGGGTGGCTTAAATTTTGCTTTATGCATTAATATGAACATAGTTGCAATCATTTGGTAATTGAATTGACGACTTTAACCTCAAAAATGTGATTTCAAAATAATAAAAACTCTAGTCACACTAGAAATCTGAAATTTCCACACGAGACAAATTTATATGAGCTTGTACAGAAAAATGGATGAAAAAAATAAATGAGAATTTTTTTATTTTTTTCTCATTTTGTTCAATATATTTTGAGAACCTGAAACGATAAAAAAAATTGTTATCGTTCCATTTCTCAATGTGAACAGGTAGCAGGTTACCTAATTGTGTAGCGGTTGCGGCTGGCGAAATTTGAAATTCTCGTATTTTCTTAACAGAGCATGGGAGCCATATTATATTTTAGTGTGTGTGATTACTAGACTTAAGTAAAAGGCTACAGTAAAAATTAAAAAAAAAAAACTGTGCTTCACCAGAAGTCTTGGAAACGACATGCAAAATATTTGCGAAATATGTTTTTTTTTCATAATCACCAAATAAATACAAAGTGTTCATGCTGTTTATATTTTATGTAAAAGTATATATTTACACAATATGTCAAAGTTATGGTAATTTGTATTATTCTACCACATCACTTCGTTTTTAGGATATTACGATAGCATTATCCTTAACTAAAACGAAAAACTTGCAAAAAAGAATAAAATGTTTTATATTCACGATTTTATGGTGGAGGCCTTTTTTTCACAAATCCCGTTTAAAGTTTTTCTTTGCTATTACAGCTTTCTGCTTAAGTCTAGTAATCCCCACCTAAAATTTTATGTAGGTCCCACGCTTCCTTACGAAAATACGAGTATTTCAAATTCCACCAACCGTCATTGTGGTGTAAAGTTCTCATAATTACTCAAAAATCGACAATTTCTTTGTTCTCATCCTCCGATGTCTTGAAAATCTCGATCCATGTGCTCGGTCCAACAATATAAAAACTTTAGCAATACAAGGTCGTATAGTAAAATAGTAAATAATAGAGTTGACTAGGCCTTAACCACTATTTTTGTGTACAATTAAATTTTATAAAGGACATGCCATTTACCTAAAATTTCCTGTTGGTTGTCCCATTTGAAATTACTCTGAATCTAATATAAATTTTGTAATCTAGGTATGTTTCGATAGTAAAAATTGTGCATTATGTTTGTTTTATATATAGAAATAAATTGTTTTTCGCATAATTTATCATAATCAGTACGAACGTATTTTTTTACATTCGGAGAGACTTTTTTGATGAGGAGAAAAAAGTAAGGTCGAAATAAAAAGTATTTAAAGTAGGTGGATTTGGATTAGAACCTTTAAATACTAATTTTTTAATATAATGGCGATTTTACCGTTTAGTATTCCTCCGCTTCGTCCACGAGTCCACATGATGTAAAGAGAATAAGTGGGTAGGTAACTAAAAATAATGAGTATTTAAAAAATAGTGTGTTACCTAAAAATCCTTTTAGATACTATGGAGCAGCGGCCATTTACGGAAGGCATTAAGGTGATAACCAACGTTGCTTTTTATAGGGTGGGCCATCAGATGGTTTCTTTTTAAAATTGCTATTAAAACTACATAGCTGAATATTTTTAAATGATCGATGCGTTATTCAAGAAAATATGCCTTCCCATTATTTAAGAAAAACAATTTCAATTCAAACAATTCTTTTCAGTACATTTTCGATTATTTGTGGCTCTATTGCACGAATAACTCGATTTATGTTTTCCTTCTGTGCGCCAATTGTTAGTGGATCGTTGGAGTAACAACGGTCCTTAACATGTCTCCATAAAAAATACTCCAACAGTGTTAATCGCAGCTGCGCGATGGCCAATTAATGTCTCCAAAACAGCTGATAACATGGTTACCGAATTTAGTGTTCAAAAAATCGATTGCTTCACGGCTTGTGTGACACGTTGCTCCATCCTGCAGGAACCAAAGCTCATCCAAGTCGTCCAATTGCGGCCACAAAAAATCAGTTAACATGTTATCAGTCATCAGTTAACGCATTCCACTAGAGCTACTGAACAAAGACGGACACACAGCCCTGGGATATGCAGATGACATTGTCATACTCGCCCAAGGAAAATTCAATAACACAGTCAGAGACCAACTGCAAAAGGGCCTGAATGTGGTAAGCAGATGGACGAATGAAGAAGGACTAAAAATTAGTCCATCCAAAACATCCATCATAGCATTCACCAGAAGAAGGAAATTGGAGGGGCTTGGACCACTAAACCTTCAAGGCGAACATATACAGCTGTCGGGAGAAGTGAAGTATCTTGGAGTAATATTAGACTCCAAATTAACTTGGAACCAACAGCTAACAAGGATTAAAAGGAGGGCGGAAACGACACTTATGGTGGCGAAACGAGCTCATGGGAAAACATGGGGAGCTAGACCGAACATGGTGCACTGGATGTATACCATGGTATTCAAACCCATGATTACATACGCATCTCTGGTCTGGTGGCCAAAGATGGAGCAGAAAAAGGCAATAATCGAACTAAGCAAGGTTCAACGACTTGCCTGTCTTGGAATTACGGGGGCGATAAGGAACACGCCAACCGCAGCAATGGAAGTCCTACTATATCTGCCTCCTCTTCAATTCGTGATTATGGGGGGAGGCAAGAATGGGATTTTTCAGGCTACCTGAATTACCAAGTGGTATCTACGAAGACCTGGGGCACAACAGAATCAAACGTCTACTGTGTAGAAACATCTTAGAGATGAGGAAAGACCACATGACTCCTGAATTCACACACAACAAAAACTTCGGGATGGAAATAATTGATCGAGAGAAATGGAAAGTAAACAACAACAGGAACAGAACTGAGAGAGTAACCTGGTACACAGACGGGTCAAAGACTCAGCAGGGAACTGGTGCTGGCATTTACAACGAAACGGAAAAGCTACAGTACAGCATTCCACTTGGAAAATATACCTCTGTATTTCATGCGGAGGTATATGCAATACTGCACTGTGCTAAAGACAATATAACGAGGTCTTACACAAATAAGAGGATCGATATACTATCGGACAGCCAGGCTGCCGTAAAGGCACTTACAAACCCAAAGGCGACGTCAAGGCTGGTATGGGAATGCCAAAGAGAACTGACACGACTGGCAGACAACAACAAAGTAACTTTGATATGGGTACCGGGACATACAGGAATCGAAGGCAACGAAAAAGCAGACGAGTTAGCGAGAAAGGGATCGTCTACTCCATTTACTGGCCCAGAACCGGCCCTGGGAGTACCAAAGAGTATAGTAAGGGGTCAAATAGGAGAATGGGTCAGAAATAGACAAAATGGATACTGGAACTCCATATCCAGGCAAAGACACGGGAAAATGTTTATTAAAGGAACATGTGAGGAAAGAACTGAAGAACTATTAAAAATGAATAGGATTCAGATAAGAGCTGTTGTAGGCCTCCTAACCGGACATTGCGCCCTCAAGGGACACCTACACAGAATGGGGCTGTACAACGGAGAACTGGAATGCAGACTCTGCAACAGGGAAACGGAAACAGCACACCACATACTGTGTGATTGCGAGACCTTAGATCGCAAAAGGCAGGCCATATATGGACACCCCAAACTTTGTCCAGAAGATTACAGCACCCAGCCGGCGGGGAAGCTATACAAGCTCGTACACGGGACCCGGCTACTGGAATGGGTGGTGTGATAATGATGGGAGGTTGCGCACAATAAGCCCAAGAGGCTGCAGTGAAATCCGGCGACAAGGACGGCTCCCAGAAGAGAAAAAAAAAAAACGCATCCCATTTACTGTAACGCTGTTGCCATCTTCATTTTGAAAGAAGTACGGACCAATGATGACCACTTCAAACCCCACACCAAACAGTCACTCTTACAGGATGCATTGGCTTCTCTATGATTACGTGTGGATTTTCGGAACCCCAAATCCTACAGTTCTGTTTATTAACATGTCCTCCAAGATGAAAATGAGCTTCTTCCAAAAAAATGATTTTTCGATTGAAATTGGCATAATTTTCAAACTCATTTAAAGCCAACGCGGAGAAGCGATAACGAAGTGGATAATCATTTTCCTTTACCTCTTGAGTAAGTTGCAACTTGTAAGCAAATAATCCGAGGTCTTTATGCAATATCCTCCTAAGAGAAATGAGACTGACACTAAGGGGTTGTGCTCTGTGACGAGTTGAAGTTCTTGGGTTTTCAAGCACACTTTGGGCAACAGCAGCAAATCAACGTGCGCACTGGACGAGCACGTGGATGACTTCTGTTATACATAAGCATGCCAGTTTGATGAACGTTCCTTAAGGACTTTCTTACACCAGGCGCTGACAGAGCTTCATTTCGACCAAAAATGGTTCTCAATTTTCTCACTGTTTCTGCAACACAGCATTCATTTTCGGAATAATTTTTCCATATTTCCCAACGTTGTTCAAGCGTAAAACGATCCATTTCTTATAGCGGTAGTTAGACACCACATATATGTCAAATGTCAAGCGCGTCAATGTCGACAAAGTAGAAATAATACTCAGTATAAAAATAAACCAATAGATGGCCCACCCTTTACCACTGTTCCATCAACAGATAATTCCTCTAAACTAGTTCCCAGATACTGACACGACGCGGTGGTCAAAAATAAATTCACAGTTGCACACATTTGCGTTATGTTTAACCTTAGTAGGTGGCATTATCTACAAAACTGTTGCTATTGTTGAGTTAATTCAGTGCAATGCACATTAGTGCAATAATCTAACCGTTTGTGGACCACACGCCGCCGGTAGCTACATATCCTTAGCGTAAACAACTTCTAATAATAACTTTAATTTTATGGTGAATGCGAGGCGTTTTGCAGCGTATAATTCTCATAGTTATGTCACTCCGTGGTAAACTACTGTTTAAACATATAATCAAATGTATTTTTGCTCATTTTAATTGAAGAACACCTCGTCATACATACAGTGGCAGACTAAGTGAAACTTGGTATCGTATTTGTGTTTTGTAATAAGGGAGTCGGATCCAAAAAAAACGTATGTACATATATTTAAAGCAACAACAGTGTTTCTTTGAATTTACTCACTTCATTTGGACATTCATGTAATGCTGTTATTAGCAGTTGATAAAGTGGAGTTTCTTCGAAAGACAAGGAATTGGTTAAGAACAATCGAAATGTTTAAAGTATTTGAAATAATTTGGTGAAACAATGACATGGATGGCTGTGAAACATAGAACGTATCGACTTATTTCGCGGTCATAATGTGTCAGTTATGTTGGCATATTTTTGCGTTCAGGGACTACAGTATTCAATGATGTGCAGTCTCATGATATACCCCAATCTTCATGAATATCAAGAAGCGGTTAAGGACCCATCAACAGCCTTGATAATACTCGAAAAAATATAGACACGACTCCACCCTTTTGAGCAGTTAATACTATACTGTGGGGGAAAGTGTTTACAATAAATTATTTATATTTTCTTGGAACATTGTTTTCCTCATTACACAGATGTTCATAGTTCTGCTGATAATCTGACAATAATTGCCTATATAAAGTTTTATACTGAATTGGAATGTGATACCAGAATAATAATAATAATACTCACCCTATAATTACTCCGAAGAGTAACCCCTTAGGTCCTCTCAGGGACCTGTGCGGGAAGGAGTGGCTATTATTATTATTTGCCATGGCGCACTGGGAGCGACTTAAGATTATTTCGGTAACGCATTTTGCTTTACAGTTCTGAGGAAACCCAGAAAACTCAGAACATTACCAAATCTAGGGCATGTGCGGTTGGATTGGCATCTATGCATCCACACCTAACACTAGTGTATTAGTGGTTGCATATCAAGCCCTGATGGAGACAGCGAGACAATTAAAAATCGCTACCCCGGCTCGGACTCGAACAACGCGCACAGAGGTATCGCGACTGGAAAGACGGTGCTTTAACCCACTCGGCTACCCGTGCCCCCAATGAATGGGTGCATCAAGCCAGAATTTCTGGAGATCCTAATATAAAAGTGCCACTGATGCACTATTTGGCTCTCTCTGACGCTCCAAATACAATGAGTTTGCGGGAAATGAAGGTACAATGTAATAGCAGAGATTTTTTGACCCAAAAGAAAACGATTTATGCCTATGACATTTAGCCACAGCTTTTTCGTTTAGTCGCTAGAGGGCGTTTGATTATGGGGAAAATTTCATGTTAAAAAAATATAAACCTTCATCAAAGGTCCTCTTACTATTTAAGCTCCTATTAAGCAAGATCTCTTACTTGCTTAATAGTCTTTCTCTTATTTCTGGTTATTATGTTTATTACCTGTCTGAGCACGTCGTTTGAAAATTATTATTTGTTGAATAAATAGCTCATTTAAATTTTACAAGAGGTGAAGAAACCTCTCAATCAAGTCATATATTCAATAAAAAATCGATAACAAATACTCATGTAATGATAAGATAAGAATACAAACGTACACTCTATGTTAAATTGTCAGTTGTTTCAATATTGTCGAAAGGGCCCTGTATAACAAATAATTAAAACGTTAATTATGAGTCTAAAGCTATGAATAAAAAACTGCTAAAACTTTTGTAGTTTAACAAATGTCTTCAAAGTAACTGTTTATGTTATAATTAATTTTCTAATTTAGCCTAAAAATTGTCAATACATTATTTACAAGTAAAACATCTGTTAAGATGTTACAGACATCGATTATACCTGTTTGCCTAAATCAAGGGTAAAGTTTATTTTTATAGTTTTGTATAACATATTTATGGATAACTGTAACATATTCATAAAAAAAGGAAAAAAATACTAATTAATTTATAATATATTATCATTATGTTACAAAACTTAAATTGTTAGATGGCCCTCGCAGTTTTGTAAGTCACTGACCCATCTCATGAAAAATACTCATGATATAAACATCTATTATATGTATATTCTATCTACAAAAAGTATGACAAACTGGACATTTGGTTGCGTTTTCCTTGATTCCTTATTAAAAAAACCGGTTCCAGAACATATAAACGTGCATCTTCTTACCATTTACTTATCTGCCGCATCTAAATTTACTTTACAAGAACAGGTATTTTACTTACGTATATATAATATCCCTTATTTGTTATTAATGACATTTTCTCCTCACTATCAACACATAATTGAGTGGCAACATAAATTTTTACTTTAAATTAACACACTGTGTCCACTCTCCTCATCATGTCAAGCTACTTGTTACTTAAACTGAAATCTAATTATATATTATATGGCAAAAGTGGTACTAAACTTTATAGCGTCTACTGTAGATGCGGGTGTATATGGTACCACCATTGTGCATCGAAAGTGTGCGTAATAATAATTACGATAAAAATAGCCATCGTCCTACACGCCGAACTTTATGGTTCTGTGTAACAAACAATAGCTCAAGATAATAACTACATAATAATGGAGACAATAGAAATTTGATCCATCAGCTCTAATTGGTCTCAGTTTAAAAATCACTATTTAAGGAATCACTAGTTCCACATCTAGTAAAATGATTTCAAATAAATTCTCAATTAAGGAAGGCTGTCACTTATGTATTTTATTTGTTAATGGTTGGTAGTTCGCAGCTGTCAAATTACTCCAAATAATAAAAGTCGAATTGGAAAGCATTTATAAACACAACTTTACAAATTCAAAGTTACTTTCGAAGTGGTTGGTTCATTTTATCATCAAACGGATAATACGTTTACTCAATTAACCAGTGCACACTTCCTTGGACAGTTTACTAACTTTGTAGCTAGTTACACAGCTCGTAAATAAAATTCATGCTTGTGTTGATAAATTTAGTGGCACCGGATCAGTAAGCCGTAAACCTAGAGAGCACTTAGAAAAAGAACCGCTTATTGTAGTGCAATTGTTCAGCGTCGAGTAGAAAACTCATCTAATAAATCGATTGCAGAACAATCGCAAGAAGTTTAGTTGTAAGAACATGCCATATCGCAGTAGTAAAAGAGATCTGAGTATTCCATGTAAAATTTATGCGCTCTATGAACTCGGGCTCTTAGGTTTTGAAAAAGAATAGCGTTTGTTGAACTGGCACAACGGTGCCATTTCCGTCGTTAGGAGTCATTTTTGAAAAGTCGAAAACAGATACCTTGGTTACAATTTTCTACGGTACATGGAATGTTCACGTAAGGTTTAAAATTATTTTAAGAGATCTGAAATATGTTGAATATTTAAGAGTTATAGCTAGAAGGATGCATTGGACGTTTTCCACGAAACACCGAACTACTATACTTTTCTCGAAGCGTGCTTCGCCAACTAAGTTGGCATCTTCAGGAGAAGATTAAAACTAAATTCTAACCTACACACTTGCACTATTTATAATTGATTTGTTGTCACGGTTCACTGAACCGTACCATCTGTCTTTGTTCATCAGAGCAAATAGTGGACTGGTGGGTATCGGACGATTGTCCTTATTCATATTACTGTTACACTTAATGATTTCTATATGTTGTTGTCAAAAGCGTGTTGGGCAACACAAGATTTTTCTGTTCTGCCATAGTTCAAATGAGCCAGCCATGTGTACTTTAAATCTAGTCAAAATAAATATTTTTGTTTGCCCAATATACTTTTGATCATAGTCTTTAAAACTTATTTCGTATATTCTTAACTTTTCGTTATTGTTGATTTTGTCTTTGGGGTTATCCAAAAGCGCCCGTAGTTTATTTTTAGAATTATAAACCAAATTGATATTAATATTTTTTAAAATATAAAATATAAATTCGAGTATTTCCCTAAAGTCTGGTTCAGGTATGTGGACGATATCTGCGCGGTATTTGATACAAAAGTAATTAGTTGAGATAATTTTGTTGCTAAATTAAATAACCGTTTCCCTACCATAACATTTACATATGAAATGGAACACAATGGACGGCTACCATTTATAGATGTATTAATTATTCGAAATAGTGAAAATAAGTTAGAGTTTGATATATATATAGGAAAGAATATAATATGGCAATATAAAATGGCAGGTTTTAATTTTCTAATTCATCGTTTGTTAAATTTCCCCCACAGTAAAGAGAAGTTTGAACATGAGAAAATATTGATTAAGAATATAGCTAAGAATAAGGGTTACTCAGTCAATTTAATAGATAAGTGAATAAGGAAGCATACATTTAAGAGAACCCTGTACAATTCCACGACTTTTCGTAGATATACTGATAATTCGAAATTTGTTTCGTTACCATATGAACCTAAATTCACCCGCGGACTAGATACAATTTTTAAAAATATTAATATCAATTTGGTTTATAATTCTAAAAAGAAACTACATACTCTTTTGGGTAACCCCAAAAGACAAAATCGACAATAACGAAAAGTCAGGAATATACGAAATAAGTTGTAAAGACTGTGATCAAATGTTTATTGGGCAAACAAAAAGACTAGGTATTTTGACTAGATTTAAAGAAATCATGGCTCATTTGAAATATGGCAGAATGGAAAAATCTAGTGTTGCCCAACACGCTTCTGACAACGACCATAGAATAGACAAATAATTTAAAATTAATTAGAAATGTAACAAACAGTAGACAGTATGGTTTTGAAAGTTTAGAAATCATTAAGTGTAACAGTAGTGTGAATAAGGACAATGGTCCGATACCCACCAGTCCACTATTTGCTCTGATAAACAAAGACAAATGTTACGGTTCAGTGAACCCTGGAAACAAATCAAGGATAAATAGTGCAAGTGGGTAGGTTAGAGTTTAGTTTGAATATTCTCCTGAAGATGCCAACTTAGTTGGCGAAACGCCAGTCGAGAAAAGTATAGTAGTTCGGTGTTTCGTGGATAACGTCCAGTTTTTTGTTTCTATGCCAACGGTTCCAGTACCCACTCCAGAAGGATGTATTGTTAATTTAGATGGTTGATAACATCAAATTACCTTTGTGAAAAACTGGTATTCTAGAACTAGAATAAAAGTTTACTCAATGCCATCTAACAGGTAGTTTAAAATCTATTAATTCATCACTTTATACGACCATATGCACCTTTCTCAATGGTAGTTATTTCAACAACTTAAATATGAAACGAAATATAGTTTCCTTTAACATAACGCAATAAAAGCTTTACTGTCAATTCTATTTATTTAGAAGTATTGTATATAAATAAAAAAAATGGATAGGTTTCGAATTGAATACCCCTTTCATCCTGCAGTTATTGTGTTGGATTCTACGTTCATACATATTCGGAATTAGAGGCGTCTCTCAGTATTCTTCACTCCCAACAAGGAACGTAGTGTTCCTATTCTCATTTATGCACTTATTTATTCATTGTCATGCGCGACGCATAATATACCACGCTGTTAATTATCTATTGATACGACCCTTTGACCTATACGACATTTTACGAATAGTATCCGACCTTGCTGAGTATCGGAAGAGAGATTTAAGTAGATAATATCCTACTGGTCGATACTAATGGGGTTCTCATCAACGTGCTCTCCTTTGGAAACTACAATCTTTCCACTTCCGGCAGCATCACTTAAAATCATGTTTCTGAATAGCCAACAGTTGCTGCATCACATTTTGTTTTACCTCCTACATGCTTCCTTCAGAGGATTAACTGGATGAAATATAAGTAAACGGTGATCAACACTTGATTTAAACCGTTAACGCCCAAGAGAACGCGATTTTTTCCTCTTTTTTCGAGCTCGGTTTTCAATAGTAAAAAGGAAGAATATTCCCACCAAACATGTGTACCTCCGTATTCTTGGGTGTGCTCTTTCGATTTCCGGGGTCAAATTTTGGTTTCCGAACGTCATAAAAAATATGGCGGCTTTAGAATTGAAAAGTACCGCAAATTCGAGGACATTTTGATGAAACCACTAATCTTTGTGATTAGTGGTGATCCAGGTAGTTGAAATAAGATAAGAAATGCTTTTACGTACCTCGAGTCAACCTAACCTCTCCAAATGACGAAATAACGTGAAATTTTGTGAAATACGGATTGTTCTTGCATTTTTTCGGGGCGGATCAAATAATATCGAAATATAGTCCATCCAGAAAAATAGTTTCTGGGTCATGCTTAAAGTAGAATAAAAAAAATGATTTCCACAGAAACGTTGATAAAGGATCGACAAAGGATCGTTGAATGAATCATAGAAAGATGGTACTTTCAAATCCAAGTTTTCATGAATTTTTTCCTCAAAAAACAACTCACTCAGCATAAAAATTGCTGAGAATACTTTCATTCACAAATTTATTCAGAATACAACATTTTTTGCATCAATTAATTTTGATATTTCTAATATAGTATCCGCTATATTGAATTGGCCATCTTGAATTTCAATTACTCGTTCCCGGGTTTGAATCCACAGGTGATCGAGACATCAGGAATCATGAAAAAGAAAAAGAAGAAAGTCATCATTTTTTCAGTTACCTGACCACCATATTGGATTCATAGTTATTGTGATTATTGATATTAATAGAACACATTCAAGTATATTCATTTCAGCATAAAATTCCGTATCGGATATAAAACAATTCGATGTTACTTGATCCGCCCCAAAAAAATCCGAATTTGGAGAGGTTAAATTGACTCGAGGTACTGAAAAAAATATTCCATATAAACTATCTAGATCACCACTGATCACAATGGGAATCTAATTCAAAAAGATCGAAAAAAAAATGCCTCGAAAAAAAATGAAAAAAAATGTCCTCGAATTTTCGGTACTTTTCAATTTTAAAGCCGCCATTTTTTTTCCTGAGGTTCGAAAATCAAAATTTGACCCCGGAAATCGAAAAGAGCACACATAGGTTTGGTTGGAATATTCTTCCTTTTCATTATTGAAAACAGAGCTCGAAAACGAGCTAAAAATTGCGTTCTCTTGGGAATTAATGGAATTTAAGGAGAGTTTAATCGGTGAAAAGAGAAGGAAAAGTAGCATACCAATTCTATGAGTATGATGCAGAAAGTAAAGGTATCCTACAGAACCTGCAACACAATCCTAAAAATGTGACCTGCATATTCACAAGCTCACTCCAAGAATTGTTACCGAACGACCAGCCGCTAACCGCACCAAATGCAATTTTCAGAGTGCTTTATGGGTTTGCATAATAATGGAAACGTCTTTGATAAAACCTTTTTTACTGACGAGGGATATTTTTACCTCCCTATTTGTGCTAATTCTCAACAAATAAGAATGTGGATGAAATTTACAGTTCTTTATAGAGAAGTATCTGCGTTCTCAGAAAGTTGTGAGGGTGCTCATATCGAAACGAAGGTTAATTGGAGTGATATCGTGACTCATTTCGACACAATACCGTAATTACCGTGGCTACACATTAAAAACTCGGTTTTAAAAACCCTTTGCCAAAATTTAGAAGACCTACGAGAGACACTCATTTAATTTAAATTTATCATTTTTAGGTTATTTGCTGCATATGATTTTTTGTTTATGTACAGGATCCGACAGGGAGGTATGGAATTATTGAAGAGGGTGTTATGTGAGGTAGGGTGAACCTATTGTTTTCCGAATAGATAGTATCTACTCGTTTTAAGATGCCATTTCAGTTACCATGGCGCCGTGGATTACAGCTCATCGCGTGTTTGTTTACACTACCTTTATGAAACGGGCCGCTCTGTGATTCAAACACAGCGACGGTTTCGATTTCATTTTAATGTCGATCGAAACTTGATTATTGGCCTTTACTTTTTTCGTGAAAATGGACGCACAGTTACTGTAAATACATATGTTACATGATTTACATGATTTACATGACATACAACACCTAACGATGTTACATGATTTTTTTCTGCCGCAATTGAGAATATGATACATTTACCTGAATACTGTATGGTTTCATCAAGATGGTGCAACTTGCCATATGCACATCCAGAGCAGCAATGGCTTTTTATGGGAACATTTCCCAGGACGTTTGATTCATTGCGTGAAGATGTGGAGTATCCTCCTCGGTCCCCAGACCTGTCACCTTGTGACTATTTTTTATGGGGCTACCTTAAATCTCGATTATACATAAGCAAACTACATACACTTGAAGCCCTCTCAGAAACAATCCTCCGAGAAATTCGTAGGGTTCCACGTGAAATGCTTCATGGAGTATGGACAATTTCTCGCGCCGTCTACAGGAGTGCCTACACAAAAAGGGCACCACCTAACTGACGTAATTTTTCGCACCTCATCACTTTTTTGTTATTTTCCACTATGCATCGTTTAATGGCAACATTTCAGCTGTATATTAAAAAAAATAAAATTTGAATTTCGTTGAAAAATAAGAGTGTGAGAGTCTTTTAAAAAAATTCTATACTTCCCTGCTGGCCCTGTAATATGCTGTGACAATGATAATAAAGTAATGAGGTTGTTAAGGAAAACTTCAGATTGATAGTTCTAAGAGTGATAACACTGGTTTACAAAAAAAACGTTGTCTGAACCTGGGGTCATACCATCCGTTTCTTATGTATTTTTCGACGCTGAATTCGAAACTATCTTTAATTTCACGTCAGGATTATGAGATATTGTAACCTAAAAGTGCACAATTTTTTGACATATTTGAGGTTATGTAGCACCGAGAATTTTTTCTCAAAAAATCATGTGTGGGATCTTGAAGTACAAATTTTCGCCTTTACAATGCCGTTGAGTTTGCTCAAATATCTTTTTTTTGCCGAGATATTACAATTTAAATAATGACTAAAAGGTTTCCGTACTAATTAAATGTATTGGGAAAGATATATGAACAGACAATTTTCAAAATTCGATATCCCGGCGAAAAAAAAGATATTTGAGCAGACTCGACAGCTTTTAAAGCGGAAAATTTGTAGTGTAATTTAAGATCCCACACATGGTTTATCGAAAAAAAATTGCAAAGCCACATAACCTCAAATATGTCAAAAACGTGTTTTTTGCAATTTTAGGTTACAATATCTCAAAATCCTGACGAGATAGAGAAAAACTAAAAATGGATTCGAATTCAACGTCGAAAAATACATAACAAACGGATGCTCTGACCCCAATTCAGACAACTTTTTTTTTTTGTAAACTTTGAAAAATGTTGTCTGGATTTGGGGTCAGAGCATCCGTTTGTTATGTATTTTTCGACGCTGAATTCGAATCTATTTTTAGTTTTGCTCTACCACGTCAGGATTTTGAGATATCCTAACCTAAAATGGCAATAACACGGTTTTTTGATATATTTGAGGTTATGCGATTTTTTTTTTTCGAAAAGCCATGTGTGGGATCTTAAAGTCCAAATCTTCCTTTTTAAAATGCCGTTGAGTTTGCTCGAATATATTTTTTTTCGCCGAGATATCGAATTTTGAAAATATTTTTCCCAATATATTTAATTAGTACGGAAACCTTATGGTCACTATTAAATTGCAATATCTCAGCAAAAAAAAAGATATTTGAGCAAACTCGACGGAATTTGGTGAGATAAAGGTGAGATTTGTACTTTAAGATCCCATGCATGATTTTTGAAAAAAAATCTCGAAGCTACACAACCTCAAATTTGTCAAAAAACCGTGTTTTTTGGACTTTTAGGTTACGATATCTCAAAATTCCTCACTTGATAGAGCAAAACTAAAAATATATTTGAATTCAGCGCCTAAAATTCAAATTCAAGATACGCGGGATCAATTCCACGGCATATTTTGAGGATTTTTTTTCTTACGATACTGTTTTTAACTCAAAAAATGAAAAAAAACAAAGTGCTATAAACTTGTTTTATACTTTACGGAACTTTCCGATATAAAAAATGTGTAACGGTGAAAAAGAGAGACGAACGTAGAAAAACGAATTCGAATTCAGCGTCGAAAATTCAAATTCAATATACGCGGCATCAATTCCACGGCATATTTTGAGGATTTTTTTTATCTTACGATACTGTTTTTAACTCAAAAAATGAAAAAACAAAGTTCTATGAACTTCTTTTATACTTTACGGAACTTTCCGATATAAAAAATGTGTAACGGTGAAAAAGAGAGACGAACGTAGAAAAATGAATTCGAATTCAGCGTCGAAAATTCAAATTCAAGATACGCGGGATCGATTCCACGGCATATTTTGAGGATTTTTTTATCTTACGATACTGTTTTAACTCAAAAAATGAAAAAGCAAAGAGCTATGAACTTCTTTTATACTTTACGGAACTTTTCGATATAAATAATGTGTAACGGTGAAAAAGAGAGACGAACGTAGAAAAACAATATTTGTTAAACTGTACCACTGCACAAAAAACTGTACCACTATACTCTCTATTAATTATTGGATTATCGAATCGGAACATAATATGTCTTTTCACGCCTCACACCTTGGGCTTGGCATATCGAGCGCATCGCAATCAGTACACTCCTTCGCTAAGCACTCGTCGTTTCCCCTAAGATGCTCTGCTATATTTGCCGCGTTCAAATCAGACGTTTTCGAAATAAATTAATAAGCGCAACGCTTCCATATGTTATTTATGCTCGGCTTTTGTTTTATTTCGTCTGCTTACCAACCGCCGCGATCTAAATGGGCCATCACGGGTCTAAGAATATACGTATGTATATGTAACTAGGCGGATACTGTGGTATTCAGGATGTGTCTTGAATGCATAGTTGGAATTTGCCGTTTAACGAAATAGCAGTGTTTAAGAATAAAGTTCTTCTGGTTCTTAAATAATTCAATTGGACTCAATTGCTACTTATTCCCTCTGTCGGACTCTTTGAACCAATCCTATTGCAATATGGACTCGGATATGCAACAGGGAAGCAGATGATAAATTATAGTTTTAGGCTCCATTGTATCAAACGGTACTCAGTGTATTATTTGTAATATATTTGTAACATATACTATGTGGTTATATTTTTCTATTTCCTTCTTTTTTTTTTCATTTAAACATTTTTACATAATATTCGTACCTTAAGAGGGGCTTATTGTGGATTGATTCCCTACTCATATCTCCGTCCAGATGTCACACCTAGAAAGTGTGGTCGGTTACAGCAGTTTGAATGTTTATTATCCTCCCAGAATGACGTCCTTTGAGGTGATTTTTCAATTTCGGGAAGAGAAAAAAATTACAAGGACTCAAGTCAGGCGAATAGGGAGGCTGAGGAGCCACAGGAATGTTTTTACTGGCTAAAAAATGATTTACTGAAATAGCTTTGTGTTGTTACTGAAATAGCAGTTGTTCTTGATGTTTGGTCTCACATGCTTGACCCTTTTTCAAGAACCTCTGTATAAAAGTGTTGATTTACTATTTGGCCTGGAAGCACAGACACTTTTTGGACAATTCCCTGGCTATCAAAAAAAGCAAAATCAGCATGCATTTGATCTTCGACTTGCTCATTCGTGCTTGTTTGAGTCTTGGAGAGTTTGAGGTGTGCCATTCCATGTTTTGGCGCTTGGTTTCCGGGTCGTACCTAAACACCAAGTTTCATCATCAGCAATGATACGTTCCATAAAATGGGGATAATTTTCAATCGATTCCAAAAAGTCAAGATACCTTTAAATCCTGATGTCCTTTTGTTCCTGCGAAAGGTTTTTTGGAACCATTTTCGCGTAGATTTTTCTCATCCCCAATTCGTTAGTCAAAATCTGATGAAGTGGTGTGATTCAAATCGACGGGTCTCAGGACTCAGTCTCATTACTTAATTTACACACCTCGTGATTCGTTTGTATATTAGAATATTAGAAAAAATAATAGGTTCTGACCTGGAGTTAATAAATCTACCAAACCAATAATAATAATCCAATAAATTCTACAAACGTGTCAGTTATAAATAGGCAGTTCAAGTAAACATTACACTAATAGCCATAAGAAAATTTTGATATATGTTGTTACACTAACAGCCATAACAACTGTACAAATATTTACTTAAATATCCGGAACGACGTCAACCTAATAGGTCGATGGGATGTCCCACATAATTCTTGAAATACTATGGAATATTTAACGCAACACTTTGAGAACAAATTAATTCATATTCATGGGCACCATAAAAGGAGCTACGCCGTCTCCAGATATTACTCCGACGGATTTTTTCTTATGGGGCATTCCTGATAAAGAGGTTAATTGGAAAACTTATGAATATACAGATCAACTTAAAATGTGTGTTGAGAAAATGAAGATGGACTTTTTGAAAATAAAATCAAATGGCTTTAATTTTTATAAAATCTTAATAACGAAATGTTCGCTAATTGTTTACTATTTCGTGATCTCATTTTGGGTGGCTAGCATATGTTTAAACTTTAAGAACTAGGTATTTTGTTTCAAATTCTAAACATTTATCTAAAATGTATTGTTTTCCAAGCCAACTGAAACGTAATTAATGATTTAGCCTATTTTTTGGTCATAAGGGGGTATTCTAGTCTACAAATTTGAAAAAAATCGATTTTTTTTTTGTTTCATATTTCCAAAGTTTAGACATTCAAGAATATGCCCTTAAAAGGGTTTTTCAAAATTTCAATTATTTTATGAGTTACAGCCATTTTTGTGACGCGGCATCGGCTCCGGTCCGACCGGAACAAATGAACAATAGACGGTAGACGCTGCCCGAGTACTTACGAAACACGAAACGTATTTAGTCGGAATCTTTTCGTCTTAGTATTTATTTCAAATTAGTTTTGATCCAGCCTTCAAGCAACGTGGACGTGTTAACTGAGTAAAATTGCCGGAAACTTGTCTCAAAACTTTAAACGCGTTTTTATCAAAACTACTTTTTTCGAGTTGGCGTGCACGATATCTCAAGTTCTAATCAACCGATTTATTTGAAATTTGGTGTGAATGTTCCTTATACATTCCTCTATCGCCTCAAGTACGCTCAGATCAAAATTTTTAATTTTACTATTTTTAAAAAATCGGAATTGTTAATAAAACATGCAAAACAAATTTTTTTTTCAAACGGCCGCCATTTTATGAAAATTTTTTTTTTGACTTTTCCAAGATTCGGGCTATAGGGGCATCTATACTAATTAAGAATCCATTCGGCTTTTTTGTTTCAGTTCACTAGAAGGGTTGAAATCATGCACGCCAGGACACCCTTTTTTTTGGACTCCCCACTTTTGCCAGCTCATAACTTTGTCAATTTTGAGTCTTTTTTTTTCAGTTAATTTTTTATGTTATTTTAAAATATCAATAAACAAATGATAAAAAAATGGATAGTAAAAATATTATTTGTTTCGTTTGTACAGAGCTTCAAAAACCGCCCGAAATTCATGCCTCTAGACTAGAATACCCCCTTAAGAGGAGAAGAAAATTTGTAATTTTCAATGTAACAAGTTGTTTCATAAGCAATCACTGAACTAACTCTACACGATGATTAAAAAAGTATCTAATTGTTTATTATTTACACAGAGCACAATCAAATTGTTGATGCAACTAAACGGGCATCGCATGTTGATAAGTATTCAGCCAACATTTTTATCATTGAAGGGAGAAATACGTGGCTGTTTGAAGAAACTAGTCAATTTCTCATGATATAATTGGGTATTTTTAAAATATTTGTTTTAAAGTGTAGTGCGTGGTCGCCTACAAACACTTGTACGAGGTAGATACATATTTATTGCTCAAGAAGTATATCTGAGACAAGTGTTCTACAAATAGCTCTTGAGCAACTTGGTGTTCTGATTTAACTGTCGTTGCCCATAAAATACAGGAGGTATTAAAATTACAGCCTGTCATTTGCAGGTTTAAGTACGTATTTCCTCTTTTGCTTTGATAATAAATGACCACAAATAAACCTGATAGATGTAGTTTTTTCATTGAGCAGCAACAGCGCGCTGAGTATTCCTATAAAATTTGTTTATTACACTCACCCACTTTTAGCGTGAGAGTGTCTTTGTGTAAATAATTTTTTGTACGGATGACGTGGCCTATAAAATGCAGCGAGGTGACTATAGTATTTGCTTGTAACCCACTTCAGGAAGATATTTTTGTTATTATATGCTAATAAGTATCTAACAAATAAAAAGTTTCTCTAATACATTCACACAATGGAACGGTTATCTGCAAATAGCACACTACCCGGCTCGGTGTCAAGTGAACTTTAATTATTACAATTATAAGCGCAGAATCAATTATTGCTGTAACCTCAGCAATTTGCATATCGCCATTTGCGAGTCGAATGGAAAAAGTGGGAAACACAATTTGTGTCAAAATCCTTACATTTAAAGATATTAAGGCACTATAATGACTATTATAAAGTCGATTAGGCACACCCTGATCGCTATTTATGGAGTTTGTGACAATGAGGCCGATATTATTTTCATTTCGATATTTTGTTTTGAAATACAATAGGTGTATGAACCGTGCATAGGTGGTACTCGTAATAGATTGTGAGGTGAATACTTTCATGTCTGCGTACAGGTAGATAATCGTATTTTTTTTTCGATTGCATTCTCGTCAACAAGTTCTGTGCCTCACCCAGTGCCGCGATCCTAAGACAAAAATATAAAGATGCATTTTGAAACTTGCAATATACAGGGTGTCCCCGGATTGAATTACCTATAGGTGAAATGGACAAAAAAAATTAATTGTTCGATAAAGAGTCATTCTTCATAAAAAGTTGTGCTTGTCTTGAAACGTCCAGAAAGTTTGTTGTTTGTTCAATTTAACATACAGGGTGTTCAAAAATAGCAAAAATTAAATAACAATGAAGAGTAAACTACCTTAAATATTAACGCTATGTAAAAAAGTAATTAAGAAAAATTGTTTGCAATTAAATTTAATACTCAAATATGAAAACATGGCCTACTAGTGAATATTAAGTATTTTGAAGAGATTCTGCAATTTTTATCATTGTTATACGTGTGTTTGAAGTATAGCCATTTTCCTTTAAAAAATTATGTTTACTAAAGGCGCAGACGTAATAAGAAATCATAGAAATCATTTGAAGAAATTATGATTTAATAAACAAATTCAACAATTATTTTGAAAAAACAGCAAACTTATTATTCACGCACCATAACTATTCTACATGCAGGCCTCCAAGTTCAACACACTTCTCCAGTCTCGTTCTAAAAGTGTGTATGTTGAGTGGATTTCTTGATTTACTTGAGAAACTGCTTGAATGATCCGAGTCTTGAGTAAATCGATATTGTGTTCTATCGGCTGTCTATAAACTATTTCCTTCAAAAATCATCAAAGGAAAAAGTCAAGTGGCGACAAGTCAGGGGACCTTGCTGGCCAACAAATAGGTCCATATCTTCCGATCCACTGCTCTCCAAATTGTTTGTTAAGCCAACTGCGGACCTGAATTGTTGAGTGGGCTGGGGCATCCGTCCTTTTGAAAATACGCTTTTTTTCTATATCGTAAATTCTCTTCGTCTAATTCTGGCCAGAAAAATGTGTTTATCAGCTCCAAGTATGAATTTTGATTTAAATTTTCTTAAAAAAAATACGGACCAATTATTCGATTTAAAGTAATTGCACACCAAACATTCACTTTTTTGAAATTCTGGCTTCTAGAAGTAACTGAAAAATACGGATTTTCTGGTGATTGGAAAGTGAATGAAAATCGATTGAAAATGAACCCCATTTTAAGAAACGTGTCATTACTGGTGATGAGACTTGGGTGTTTGAGTACGACCCGGAAACAAGGGCCAAAACATGGAATGGTACAAGCTCTCCAAGACCCAAAAAAGCAAGAATGAGCAAGTCGAAAATGAAAGGCATGTTGATTTGCTTTTTTGATAGCCAGAGAATTGTCCACAAAGACTTTGTGCCTCCAGGTCAAACAGTAAATCAACACTTTTACAGAGAGGTTCTTGAAAAACTTCGAAAAGTGGTCATGCCTGTGAGACCAAACATCAAGAACAACTGGATGGACTTACTCTTCCTGAGACTGAAAAATTACCTCAATGGACGTAATTTTGGGTCCATAGAAAACATTCAAGCGGTTGTAACGACTAGCTGAAGGTTCCAGTTTCAGTATATTCCAGTATATGAGTTCCAGCACTGCTTTGTGGAATGGAGGAACCGTCTCCAGCGCTGTGTGAGTTCCCAAGGAAGTTATTTTGAAGGATATCATACTGAATTGGAAATTATATTCGAATAAAAAAATAAAAACCCAGTCTTATTACTCAATTTACACAAGTCGTATAGACAGCTTCCAGTTGTAATTTTTTCTGGCCAAGCAGATTTCATTGCACGTCCGCGTATTTATATTTATTCTGTAAATAAAATAAATATAAATACGTGTCTTCGGTCTTATGTGAATTTTACTTATGAGGGAGTAGTCAACAAAGGAAGAAATCAAAATAAATTGATCGTCGTTTATGCCAACAATGTAATGAAATGATATGAAACACTGTAATGAAATAAAATAGTAAACTTGTAAACTGATACTAGCAAGTAAAAGTGCAAGGTACTAAAAATTACCGAGCGGCTAGGTACATACTTGCCTGCAGAGCACATAATTTCTAATGATTATCATGGTTGCTGGTATAATTCTGAATAATAAAATTACCGTTGACTGCGCCACATCACGCGTATTTGTCAAGGACAGGGACGACCCTGACCATAGCGTTGTTTGGTCGGGTCTACCAACTATACAATGTTACACATCTCTTTCATCTTCATTTACAACATTGAGTTGCATTGTAGCACAAGTTAAATAACTGAAATAGGCACTTCCATTAACGCCTGAACTTAATTTCCTTCCACGATGCCTATAAATAGAAGCGAAACAAATTTGGATGTTATTGTGGCGTATGCAAATAGAACAGGGTAATATTGTTATTTAATAACGAAATCATGACTTAACATAATCCTCTGATTAAAATTGAAACGGATATAAACCCATTTGTTTACATGCGTGCATATTAAATTTCAAAACTGTACTGCGCATAGCAAAGGATTTTTTCTTATTTTATAATTTCTCCACATATTATGTACGTACCTACATGTACAGATAACGCAGCCCCACAAAAATAAAAAAAAAAGGGAATTGCTGTCGAGATAACTGTTTCCATATGTAATTTTCGACGCTGAATCCGAATCCGAAGTCAAACAAAATCGTACATCCCCAAAATCAACCCCTAGCTCTAAAAAACACTCCCTAAACACGGTAAAAATGACTTAACACTTCACTAATAGTCTTAAATCTCAAGAAACAGTACGTGAAAGCACTTGATAATGAAGGCGAATGTTTCTAATACTTAAAAAAAAATTGGGGAATTTTCGATGGACCACAGATTCGAAAAGTTATGAAATATGATATTTTCACTAACTAAACTGATTCAAGTTGGGAAAAAATGCGTGGCTAAGTTTCAAAAAAGTAGCACATGATTTTCTGTGAAATAAAAAGAGATAGAAATTATAAAAAAAATGTTGCAGAAATGATTAAAAATTTAAAATCTTTAGGGTGCAATATGAGTTTGAAACTTCATTTTCTCGATTCCCATCTTGATTATTTCCCAGAAAATCTAAGCGACTACAGTGAAGAGTAGAGTGAACGCTTTCACCAAAATATATCAGAAACGGAAAAAAATGTACCAAGGAAGATGGGATGAACACATTATGGCAGATTTCTGTTGGTCCTTAAAAAAGAGGTACGTCTGAAAAGCATAAACGGCAGTCGGTCAGAAGATCATTCGAAAACAAATCCAAAAGACATTACAAAAAGAAAAGAAAAAAATTGAATTAAGACTACGGGTAAAATTTTGCTACTTCATAATATGGGTATTTTTCAAGTACGTTGTCAAAGATTCTTCTTAAATAAGAAAATGCATATGTTTTGAGCTTTTCTAAAAGGTACTGCAACTATTTTTTGAATTTCTTGTTACGTGAGGAGTAATTTTCACCCTCTCATGGGGATATCACTGAATGACTTTGATGCAATGCAAGTATTCACCTCCAAACTGCAGTGCTGCATATCTTTATCCAATTTTTAGCGCGATGACAAAAATTTTTCCTCGATTTTACTTGTAATTTAAATTTAGGGGTGGTTTCCGCCACCCTATGGGGGTAGACTTTGAGCATCGCATCGGAACTAATGCAGTTACTCACTTTTTCCAAATAAACTGGGCATCGTAAGCTTTTTTTTAGCAATTACTGCTTTTTTAAATTTCCTGTCGTATGAGGGGTAGTTTTCACCCACTCATGTGGGTGATTTGGGTGGTCATGGAAAGTACTGTTAACTCTGTATTTCTGCGTTATATACTTGAATGTTGTATTTAATTAGAATTATTGAGAATTAAGACTATTCGTGAAGCGTTAAGTCATTTTTACCATGTTTAGGGGTGTTTTTTAGCTCTAGAAATGGATTTTTGGGGCTGTACGATTTTTTTTGACTTCGGATTCGGATTCAGCGTCGAAAATTACATTGGGATAAAGTTGTCTCGATAGCAGTTCCAATGTTTTTTTTGTGGGGCTGTGTAATCTACAAGGACTACATATATACCTAAATGTAACTAACATTTTAAAATTTTGTTTAATATTTTCTAATAATACATGTATATATGATAACTTGAATGGGGAGGTTTCCTCCCCAATGAAAAACTAAATTTACTTCAAACAATTTATTGTCTGCTAAGACAGTCACTCTAATTCAGTACGAGCTCACTCCGTTCCCCTGCCCTTAACTAAGTGATGGCTGGTGTCGCGCGCTGCCTCGCTCCCTTCGTCTCGTCCGTCCTTACTCAGCATGTCGCCGGAGCGCTGGTAGGGTAAATTGGGGTCACCGCTAACATATATGAAAAAAACTGATGAGTGATCTCAACTCAAGAGTGAACTCGAGAGTCTGAACTTTTGGAGGAGGTACTACGAGGGTTACGATACGATACAAACATGAAGATACATACAAATTTTCTACATAATCTCCTGCTTTTGTTATCCATTTTTTCCAACGGATTGGAAGATTCTTAATGCCATCATCATAAAAAGAATGGCGGCGTGTTTCCAGCCAGTTGCGCACGAAAGCCTCAACACCAGCGTCATCGATGAATCGCTCACCTATTAACGCTTCTTTCAGTGGCTGAAACATGTGATAATCACGTGGGGATAGGTCAGGACAATAGAGAGTGTGTTCCAGTATTGTCCAATGAACTTCCTCCAACTTTTCGCGTGTCTGATTGGCTGTGTGGAGGCGGGCATTGTCATGAAGCAGACTCACGTTTCTGATCGGAAACTCTTTTTTTTTTCTGTCTCTTCCCGAAATTTTTTGAAACCCCAGTTCATCTGGTATGACTTCCGAAGCTTATCCCGATCTGAGCTGCAATTTCAGCAACCGTTAAACGACGGTCATACTCCCGAAGGCGCCGAAGAGCGGCAATGTTTCGCTCATTCACACTGGCTCGAGGACGACGGACACGAGGTTCATTTTCAACTCGTGTTCGTCCTTCCAAAAAATTTGTTGTGCCATTCGTACACTCAGACAAGTCTCCTGGAAACTGTGTTTAAAATCTTCGAATGATTACTGCTTGTTTGATGCCTTCAACTGCGAGAAATTTTATAATAATGCATTGTGCGACTTGGGGGTTAACTTCCTGCTTACTGATTGCGATGCTAACTGAAGAACGGAGAGACTGGAACTGACTGGAGTACAGGAAATCATGTGACATCCACGCCTACCACGCCCAGCAGTACGAGCCTCCTCCCTTTGCCTTAGCGGCCACACGAAAGAAATTCCGGTTCATATTTGACTCACCCTCGAATATTATCAAAGAACAATTTTTTTGAAAATCGTTCAAGCCCTTCCAAAATAAGAGGGTGGTTCCATTTCAAAGGGAACACACTGTATCGAACATTAGCTGGCACAGAAGTCATTTTAGAAGATCAATTGTTCTTTAAATGAATTAAGCAAAAACAATTTTTTTATTACCTTATGTAACCTTTGGCGTGATAAAAGAAAACGTAAAAAATGGCTTCAAGTATATTAGTTATCCTAAGTTAGAAAAGTTATATTAACGCAACATGACCTTAATTATGACGCTCCCAATATGATTCTCAAATCATTTCATTGCAGTAATTAGTTCACAAATTAATAATCCGTATCAATATGGACTGTTGCATTGTAAGTTAAAAAAAATGGGAACAACCTATCAGAACTACATATAAGGTGAGATATACGAAATACCATAATTTGTTTCTTATATAGTGTGAGTCAATAACATAGTATTCATATCAGTATAGCAAATAAAAAGTATTCAGTATAGCAAACATAAAATTATTTTCAAATATATGCTTGGAATGTCGAGAAGTATATTTACTGCACACTTTTTTTATATTAAAAAAAAACGTATGTACAGTGTGTGTCCTTTGAGATGCAACCACTCTCCTATTTTGGAGGGAGTTGATCGATTTTAATTTTTTTTTTTTGATAATGTAAAGGGTGGGCCGTCTATTGGTTTCTTTTTAAACTGAGTGTTATTTCTACATTGTCGACACTGACGTGCTTGACATTTGACATATATGTGGTTGCAGAAACAGTGAGAAAATTGAGAACAATATTTAGTCGAAATGAAGCTCCGTCAGCGCCTGGTTTAAGAAAGGTCTTAAGGAAAGTTCGTGAAACTGGCATGCTTATGGCTAACAGAAGTCATCCACGTGCTCGTCCGGTGCGCACAGCTGAAAGAATTGCTGATGTTGCCCAAAGTGTGCGTGAAAACCCAAGAACTTCAACCCCTCACAGAGCACAACAACTTATTGTCAGTCGCACTTCTCTGAGGAGAATATTGCATAAAGACTCGGATTATTTGCTTACAAGTTGCAACTTACTAAATAGGTAAAGAAAGATGACCATCCACTTCGTTATCGCTTCTACGTGGGGGCTTTAAATGAGTTTGAAAATGACGCCAATTTCAATCGAAAAATCATTTTTTTCGGATGAAGCTCATTTTCATCTTGGAGGACATGTTAATAATCAGAACTGTAGGATTTGTGGTACCGAAAATCCACATTTAGTCATAAACAAGCCAATGCAACCTGCAAGAGTACTGTTTGGGGTGGGTTTTGGAGTGGTGGCATCATTGGTCCGTACTTCTTTTAAAATGAAGATGGTAACAGCGTTATAGTAAATTTTTTGTTGCCGCGATTGGACGATTTGGACTTGGACGAGCTTTGATTCCAGCAGGATGGAGCAACGTGTCACACAAGCCGTGAAACAATCGAGCTTTTGCACACTAATATCGGTAACCGTGTTATCAGCCGTTTTGGAGACATTAATTGGCCATCGCGCAGCTGCGATTTAACACCGTTGGACTATTTTTATGGGAACATGTTAAGGACCGTTGTTATTCAATCTAGTTATTCGTGAAATAGAGCCACAAATAATCTAAAATGTACTGCAAAATTTGGTGAAAAGAATGAAGTACTGCCAAGCCAGCCGCGGCGGCTGTTTAACTGAAATTGTTTTTTGATAAATAATGGGAAGGCATACTTTCTTGAATAAAGCAACAAGTCATGAAATGAGTGTACCAAAAATGTACCGTGTTGCAAATTTTTTACAAGTCGATGTCTATTATTCCTGAATTAATATGGATGGTAGGGTCTGCATTTTAGGACAGAATATACCATATGTAAACTAAATTATATTCTGCAAATGTGAAAAGAGAGGTTCATTAAATAAAACATATGCAGACATTGCTGTGGCGTTACAAATCAGAGCGAACTGGTCCCACTCCAATCCTTGGCTCCGCGGTGCGGGAGCTTGATTCTCATATGGAGGGTACAAAATCGCCAACAATTGCGAATCGACCCACTACGTCATCATTGACCCGCACGCCGAGTGAAACGTGCCTATTATTTGTGGCAACTTATCCTGTCGACATAGGTCTTACTTCCATTCCTTTTTCTTGGCTGGCTACTAATTTAAGAATATACAGGGTGAGCCAGAAAGAATGGGACAAGCCTAAACGAGAGATACTAGACACCAAAATATTATGATTGAGGTCAACATGCCTTATACCAATGTCGCTGGTTTAATAGATACAGCATGTTCAAAGTTTTATTCTGACATTTCTCAATTAACTGAGAAAGTTTTGTTAGTATAAATCAGAAAATTGGTAGTTATATGTTTCTTGGTGTGAGAATTACGAATTTTAAGCTTAATTTGACGTTGCTCCTAGAGGGCGCTAGTTTCACCAAAATAATACGGTAAAACTAGCACCCTCCAGGAGCAACGTCAAACTAAGCTTAAAACTCGTAATTCTCACACCAAAAAACCATGAAACTACCAATTTTCAGATTTATACTATCAAAACTTTCTCAGTTATTGAGAAATTTCAGAATAAAATTGAAACTTTGAACACGCTGTATCTCTTAAACCAGCGACATTGGTATAAGGCGCGTTGAGCTCAATCATATTTTAGTATCTAGTATCTCCAGTTTAGTCTTGTCCCATTATTTCTAACTCACCCTGGACGTACGTCATATGTTTTCTGTAGACCTGTGTATTTTTTTAGAATCAAGGATATCTTATCTTATTCAATGTATGAATTTTAAAATCTAGTGACGTCTGTATGAACCACACCTCAATTAAATGCGACATAATTTCAAAATGGCTTTAGTTGGATTGTCCTATATAACCTTTTAAAAGAGATTAAATAAAAAACGCCGTCTCAGAAAGGGGCTAATTAATGTATGCAGATAACTGAATGACACGCGACATTTTCTGTTTTGCGACGCCCACATCCTTTTCGGTATCTGATGGTTCACTTCTTGGGCAGAACATGCAAAAGGAATAAAATAAATTAAGAACGCCTTCTCATTAACTTCGTGCTTCCGCTCGGCTACCGTAATTATTGTATACCGAGTGTCTGTGAGATTTCGTAATACGACGCCATCGAGGTGATACAGCGCTGAAGAGAGTATACCTTCTTTGCATTTCTGCACCTGTTGCGCGAAGAAGCACATTAATAACGTATGAAGTGCTAGATGCGTATGAAGTACCGCGTTTATGAAGTGGTTGGTATAGTATGTCCAATCTCAGTTTAAAACGATATGAAAAAAGGAGCGTGGCATTTTAGTCCAAGGATTATAAGCAAAAATTCACTGCAACCTCAAAAAAAATCGTGTAGTCATGAAATTTACAGGTTTTGTTCAGAATGTTATGCTCTTTTCAAAAATGTCGGTTCCAGAAAAATCCCATGGTAGGCTTTTTGTATCGTGCTGCCAAAACTCAAAATTTAAGAATTTTCAAAATTTTATTACTTTCCGCGCTATTTTCTAGTATATGCAACAAATTGGATTAGTTTGAGTAAGGAATAGTCTAAAATTAGTAACCAAACAGTTTTGTATGAAAAAAATGCAGTTCCGACTAGAGCTGTCAACTTATTTATTTTTCATACTTACAGCCATTTTTTGTGCTGCGCGATCGTGTGCGTTTCCGCTGACTTTGATAGCTACTAGGCGTCATTGTTACACAAAAATAGAACGCTATGGCTGAAAAAGAGGACTTTAAGCTAATAGATATAGTGCTGTCAAAGAAAATTCCAATCCCTTGAACATAGAGCTGTATCTGTGCAGGTGCATCCGGTCATCCGTAGGGTCTCCTGTCCTGCTCGCGTGCCACGTTTCGTACACAAACTGGTCAGCTTTTCCCTTGAAACAGAACACGCTATTCTTTCCTGCAAAGTCTGCAATGACGACATTTGGTCCATAGCGCGCTTTCAGCTTGTCCTTGAGGTATTGCGGCGTGTATGCGCTTTCTCCGCCTGAAAAGTGAAAATTAGTCACACCCGCTCATCAATGATAACGCGCACAACGCATGCGAAATTAAAATCATATGACACTTACCACCTGCTTCAATTAGTCGTCTTACAAGTTCACTAATGGAAAACTGACACTCCTCCTCCATATCTATGTCGGATCATAGCTTTTCAAACGCAGAATTTTTCCTCTCATCTCTTGGCCGTCCATGGGGCGCACTTTTAGGAGTCTCTACTAGGAAAAACGCTGTCTAACATTCATCATGGTACCTGGCCTTTTCAGTAACTATACAATGAACACTGTTTATTCTAGCCTTGACTGCTATAGCTCTCTCGTCTTTTCTCTCATCTGCTCTCTTTAAGATCGTCTTTGCAGTTTCCTTGCCCTTCACAAGATGAACAACAGTGCGGTGGCAGAGTCTAGTTTTTGGATCATCATCAGTTTTTGCTGGCTTCCCACAGTACAAACAGTCACCAGTGAAATTGAAAATAGGCTCTGATGACCGTCTCTTTACTGCTTTCAAACAAGTTTCCTTGTTCTCAAAATTTTTCTGAAATACAAAAAGGGGAAAGAAAACTTAAGGAACGCGTTGCAGAGGGAAGGCATGTCCAACCATAACCTAACATTATTGAAAGTAACATTCATGTAGAGAAAAAGACTAGCGTTTCACATGCGACTGGTTAATTCTCACCAAGTCTACATGATGCGGGTACTTCTTGCGGCAAACCACATGGACCTGAAGTTTAGAGGTATCCTTAAGACGATCATAAAGCCCGTCGTTCATCAGAATACTCACTTTCTTGATAGTCGATAAGCCACTTTCGACAACAACACTTGACGTATTTATAAAAAAAAAAACAAAAAAAACCGTCATCTTGGAAATTAATAATATTATGACCGAGTTTGCGATGTCAACCGCAAACCGCGTTAAACTCACAAATGGTTAGCACTTCAACCAAGCAAAAATAAAATAAAATACATAGAGTAACACGTGGAACACAGTGAAAGCGGTCGTTTGTAATGAAATAACTACGAAAATCTTTACAGCTCTATGTTCAAGGGATTCGAATTTTCTTTGAAAGCACTATACTTATTAGCTTAAAGTCCTCTTTTTCAGCCATAGCGTTCTATTTTTTGTGTAACAATGACGCCTAGTAGCTATCAAAGTCAGCGGAAACGCACAAGACCCGATCGTGTGCGTTTCAAAAGCACAAAAAATGGCTGTATGTATGAAAAATAACGTTGACAGCTCTAGTGGGAACTGCAATTTTTCATACAAAACTGTTCAGTTACTAATTTTAGATTATTCTGTACTCAAACTAATCCAATTTGTTGCATCATATTAGAAAATAGCGCGTAGTCATAAAATTTTGAAAATTTCGAAATTTTGAGTTTTGGCAACACTATACAAAAAGCCTACCATGGGATTTTTCTGGAACCGACATTTTTGAAAAGAGCACAACATTCTGAACAAAACCTGTAAATTTCACGACTACACGATTTTTTTTGAGGTCTAAACCTAAAATTCTTGTACTATTTCCTCTGTAAACACAACTGCACCGACCTCACATATGCATCCATAGCCGCGGAAACTTACTTTTCAATGCCTTACAATATTTTAATCGTTTGAGAATCGTTTAAATCGTTTGAATATTCTCAATTAATGTAACAGTGTTTTCCATACATTCACTAATAAATTATGACTGAGACTAAAAAAAAAATACTAACCACTTAATAACACAGGCCCACAAAACACCGACCTCACATATGCATCCATAGACGCGGAAACTTACTTTTCAATGCCTTACAATATTTTAATCGTTTGAGACTCGTTTACATCGTTTGAATATTCTCAATTAATGAACAGTGTTTTCCAGACATTCACTAATAAATTATGACTGAGACAAAAAAAAAACTAACCACTTAATAACACAGGCCCACAAAAAAAATATTTTTTTTTGACTATGGATAAGCATAGTGTTTCCCTGTATTTTTTGACGCTGAATCCAAATCGGTCCGTTTAACCGTAGCACGTCAGGATCAAGATCATTTCAACGTCAGATCGCAAAATAAAGGCTTAACAAAGAATAAACCCATATTTTTGTTCTGGGATCGCTGAGTTAGAATCTGCTGTTATTTTTACTATATCACGTGACTTCGAAGAGCATTCCGAGGTCAAATCACTAAAAACGCATTAATGAGGCAAAAGTTTGTATCGTTATGTTGTTAAAGTTGCTGAATCCAAATCTGAAATCCATGATAGAATACCGTAAATGGTCTCATTTTTATCATGTACCTTAGGCTGTATTAGAGAAATGTGGTTAAGATTTTTCGGTTTAGTGAATGTATTGCTATTATTTGTTAAGGTAAAATATATCTAAGTCCATGTATCCATGTACATTAGATGAGTTGATACCAATTCTCGTAGCCACCTTACTGAATATCGTCTAACTACATAGTAATCATCTTACTGAAAATCAGTGAGTGAATCATTGAATAAACGTGTTTAGACTCCTTTCTTCAGAATCTTGGAGATTATAGCGAAGAACAAGGGGAAAGTTTTCACCAAGATATGAGAGAAATGGAACGACGATATCAGGGTCGATGGAATGTAAATATGATGGCGGAATTCTGTTGGATGTTAAAAAGAGAGAGTGATGAGAAAAAATGGAAGCGAAATCCATTAAACAGGTCATTTGAAGATAAAAGACTAAGGAAAAACAGAAGATCATGAGCATAATCAGGACTACATGCATGAAATGCATGGATTTTACTTTTTTAAGCGTTTATTTCGCGATTTGACCTTGAAATGACCTTGATCCTGACGTGCTACGGTTAAACGGACACCGGATTTGGATTCAGCGTCAAAAAATACAGAGAAAAACTCTGTTCTTATCCATAATAAAAAAAAAATGTGGGCCTGTGTAATCTTTGCCTCTGATTTCTAGACTTTGGTGAAATTATAGGTATATGTATAGAATTAAATTTGGGGGCACACTAGGTGACAACTTTTCAGCGAACCATTTGCCAAATAACTCTACGATCATGTCTTCATGATAGTCAGCAGACAGTATTATATTTTTGGTTAACAAGAAGAGGCGTTATATACACCCCCCATTTTCCTTTCGACCAACAGAATTGTGACAAGTTTTCCCTTTCAATATGGCGTATTTAAAGTATAATTTTGAGTCATGTTTACTCAACCGCAAATAACAGCATCACTAGGATTCGGAATGTTTGCCTTTTCGTCTGTTAAACTGCGTTAGACTATCCTGCCCTCCCGCACCAGGATGGCTACTACTGCGCATACGCAGGCCCTGGCGCCTTGATAATATCGGTCAGTGGCGTACGTATGCAGTTACAAGAAGTACACGCGTATATAATTTATAAGGCGCTTAAAAAATACTGTTTATACTTTCATTATCATAGAGTTTTATAGTGCCGACCAGGCGTTATGGCACACGTTTCCGAACCCTAAGCATCATGCATATGAAACCACCTCTCACCGAAATATATTAGTCCAAATTAATATGGGACATTTTTCTATTTTACGCAACTATTAGGGGGAGAAGGGGGCACTATAGGACACTTTTTTTTTTGAAGCTCATATGTTTTTCAATTTTTAAGAAATTGGTTTTCCGATTGAATTATAAGTTAATTTGGTTGTTAGCTCAATACAAACATATGGCAAAACAAACACATTTGATAGTACGCTGTTATTACCTTTTAAAAAAGTATTCCCTCTGTCTTAATCTTCCTCCCCCAGAGGGGAAGTTTAGGTCGTCGCTGGGGCAGTTTAGGACTGATAATAAAACACCGAGATAATTCTCGTCTTCTTAATTTACTTATTGAGAGCAATAAATCTCTTGTTAGGTAACAGTCTTACAGGCCTCTTTTAATATATTTTTTTTCTTAACAATACAGTAGATAATTTGTAATAGGCAATCAAATAAAGATAAATGTCCACTTATTAGAACCTTGGTTAAGACAGAAATCAGTCTCGTATTTATTTCTTAGATAATAAAATATCTACTTTCTACAGCTCTCTTTAGAAAATATTGAAATGTAGAAGTATTAAAATCATTAACTTTGTAACAAATTAAAAAATAGAAATTTAACACAAATAAAAAAGACATGTCCTAATGTGCCCCGTAAATTTTGTCCAATACTGCCCCAATCCTAACCTTGACAATAACAATGTAATATTTCCTCTCTCTATCTCTTTTATTATGTCATTGTATTTCGTTTATTACAACGGAAAACATATAATCATAACCAGAACGTACAAGTAGTTTCTTTTTGAACAATAGTTTAATATACAGATACTTACATTCGCGAGCCAAAATAATTACAATAGTCAGTTAAAATCACTAACAGCTTATAAGTTGGTTTGATAGCTGACAGCGCGGTAGGTCTCACGTGACGTTTGTTTATTGACCAGTTGCCAACCAAAAAATGCATTCAACGTGAAAAAAAGTGACAAATTTCTTCTTTATTCGAGATGTCCTAAAGTGCTTCCTTCTCCCCTAAACTATTTTTCGGACATCTTATGGAGCTTTTTTTAGCAGAATCATCTACAACAACACTAACATTTTCAATATTTATACGTTTTTCTATATTAAATGGTCCCCAAAAAGCCATTTTAAAATATATTTTAAACAAAAAATATTAGGGTTAATAATAATTATTTGAAATAAACTAATACAACCAAGGGTAATGTCCTGCTACAAAAAGTCTCCATACTACTTTTACAACTGGTCATCCACACATTTCCTGTCGCCATTGGTTCTGTAGGGGCTTAGGGTCATAGGGGCTATCAATAAAGTACCATTCCAGAGAGAAGTATAATAACGATCATCCCTGGTAGAGACGTTGAATGTATAATAATTTAAACTAAGATTGGAAATACTATAACGCATTTATGAAGTGGTTGGTACAAGTATGTCACATTTTGATCTCGAATCATTTTTTATCATTCCAGACACACCATGACAGCGTTTCACAGTAACATCTCTTTTGCAATAGGCCATCTCTCACGACTGTTCCTGATATACCTAACAATTAATATGTACCTCACTTTGTCAACCACATGGCCGATGTGGTAAACATGTATCGTGTGAAATTTTGATAATATTTTTGTGTGGGACATCATCAGGTGTAGGTATGAACCGAAAGAAACGAAATTGTTTAAGGTAAGACATATATAAAATACCACCTACTTTGTTTTTTACCATCATAATACAGGGTGTCTGAAAACTCTCCTGGCAAATGGAAAACCGAGATACTAGATTTGATTTTATGTCGATTTAACCTAATGTAATGCGTTAATCCAAAATTAATAATTGCGTTATCTTAATCCAAAAATGCTTCCTAAGGAAGCTACAGCTCTTTGAGAGTGACGTCTTCGAGTCTATCCAAATCTTCAAGTCAAGTCAAATATCTGAAAAAAAGCCGGTATCTAAAAAGTTCCTACTTGGCACAATGACTAAGTTTCTCATGGCAAATCAATCACCGTAAATAAATATTAGCTATTGGCTACCAGAAGCGTCTTACTTAAGGGGGCCAACAGACATTTTGAATTATAATTTTTTTATCTCCGAATTTTTAACTTCTGTTACATAAGATTTGAGAACTTTAAGGCATTGTATAATAATGTGCTCTTGTTTGAAATCGCTACAATGCACACTTTTCGAGAAAAAACATTTAAATTTTTTTGTGTTTGTTACTTAAAATACCGTTTGATTCCTAAATTATGTAAAGTGGCTTTGAAGGATCAAGAAAACCAAATGAAAACAAACAAGACACTTGAGGAGCTTGCGGTGCAAAACCGGCTATATCCATTTTTGATTTTTTTTTACGGAGAAGGCAAAAGCTTCTCATTTCATGACCCTTAAAGTTAGAAAAAAGAAACAAAAACACACCTCCCTCTATCCAGTATACTGATTTGGCTTGATTAAGATAAATTAACTTATACCTTATAGTTTCCTCAACATTTTGAAAAAAGCTTTGGATATAGTCGGTTTTGCTTCGAAATCTTGTTAAAAGAAATGAAAACCCCGGATAAAGCTAATTAAAAAAAGAAAATATGCTTTAAAATCTAATGTAAAACGGAGCAAAACTTAAAACTGATATTACATTATTAATGATAATAATAATAATAATAAAAAAAAACAAAACGTATATCCTAACTTCTAAGGTTATGGAACATATAAAATTCAAAAACTAATGTTTTTATTAAATTTTTACTGCGGTTTCTTCATGAAGGCAATCACATCCTATACCATCATCTTCTGAAGCACCAGGTCCGCTTTCCTCTGCAGCTGCTTCTTCTGTTTGAAACAAAAGTTTCTTGTACCATTCAAGGTCAACACGGGATTCCCAATTCTTTCCGAAATGTTCTTTCATTAGATGAGATAGACTCGACTTCTTTTTTTTCCGGTATACGGTTTCTAAATTCGACTTGTTTTAACTCCATACATTCACGGTATTTTCCCTTTTTATTAGGAGTTTGAGCTACATGAAACTGTTTATTATTTCTGTAGTATTTGTGTAAAGACACTGTTATTTGGGCCTGCTGTTTGTTTTTTATCTGTTTTTTTCTTAATAGTAATTCTCTTGGCATCCGAAATTACTTTAATTTTTTTGAATTTTTTTTCTAGATCCTTAATATTGTATAGCCAGTCATGTTCCAATCGTTTCACATATAACATACGTTTTAGAACGTATCATTGAATATAGCCAGTTTTGCTTCAAAATTGGGATATAGCCGGCTATGCTTCAAAAACATCACTTTTAAGTGGAGTTTTAATACAGAAATAGTTGTTTTTGGACTAAAATGCTTGCGAGAATCGATAGAGCTCTATGAGCAGTTATGAGATAGTACAAAAAATAATTTTCGGTCAAATATGGATATAGCCGGTTTTGAACGCAAGCTCCTCACTTGTAAATTTTAGTTGTTACTCATTACAAGTAATTATTAATTTTCAACAATCTTTAAAAAACACGATTAGTTAAAGGTTAAATCTTATTGTTGGAAAATAATACAAACTACTGATTCACAGTTAGTAGAAAAAAAAAACAAAACATTTAACAACAAAAACAATACAACTAAATTTTACAACAGGTGCATGACGACCATCTATTTAAGTACATATTCAGTGCACCAAAAGTAGCTTTGCCTCTGGCCGCAGTAGATAAAACCTGAAATTGTGATCATTTCCTTTGTAGCTGCAGCAGTACAAATAACAGCTTCGAGAAGTACAAATAACAGTCTGTTATTGTTTTTTTGTGTGTGCATGCATCTCTTATATTTCTCGGGTATGGTCGTTCTAACTCGCACTACGTTCGTAGTGCGTAATTCGCGGGCAAAAGCTCTTCTTGGTGTATTGCAGATGTATTCTTCACTGTACAGATGGCCTCATTCTTGCCAATTTCATGATAAGTGACTTAAATTCCAAAAGCTGATAACGAGTTGGCTTCTAAAGTTTTAAAGTGTATGCTGTTTTTGGGCGAGAATTAAAAACTTTTGTAATGAAATTAAAAATACCTTATCATGGAATTTTTGGAACATTGAGTCTATCAATAGAGAAAATAATATATTTCTGAAATTAAATTTTACATGGGGGTCATCATGTTGTAATAATAGATGTGTTGTTCTTATTGAATGTCGTTCACTTTGTTGTTGTGTTAACTGTAAATCGTTTTTTTTTTGTATTAGTTTCCAAAAATAAAATTGTAGTTTGATCTATTAGTTTTCAAAAGATTGTGCAAAAAATCCGTAATATTGGTTGGATTGATATCAAATAGAAATGCCTGTCAGTTGGTCAGATTTTTGTTGCAACAAAAACAACTTTATTATATAGAGACATCCAAAAAAACGTCATCAAAGTTGGCCGAGAAAAATAATACGTGTTTCTATTCTTAATCGAATTTATAACCTTATTTACTTGTCAAGACTGTCACATCATATGACAGCCATTGTTTATTTTACAAATTGTGACAGTCACTTGTCAAAAGTTTGACATAACCGAAAAGCTTAGACATGACCGCTATTTCCATCTCTCGTTCATAGCCAGAGTTGATGACGTTTTTTTTTGATGTCTCCATATATTTCATGCAGGGAAACTGAAACAATTATAATTCTTTTTTTCTTGAAAACAGTGCATCACAGCGATTTCAAACAATAATGCATTATTGTTACAAGATACCCTAAAGTTTACACATTTGGAGTAAATGAGGTCAAAAAATCGAAGTTAAAAAATTATAATTCAAAATATATGTTGCTTCCCCAAGTGGCACGCTTTCGATGATAATAGAAAATTCTTATTTATGGTCGGTTGGTTATTGTAAGCTTAGTGCTGGTGCTAAGTTTGAACTTTTTTCTTTTTTTAAGATATTGATTTGAAAAGAAAATTGATTTGAAAGCACCATCTTCAAATAACTTTTGCTTCATTACGTGCCATTTTCGAATACGAGTTACAATGAATGAGAACAAAAACGTGGTGACAGTATTTACAACAGAGATAAGCCAGAAGTGGTGAAATTTTGGCAGTAAATTAGTATTGAAAAATCATAAGGAAATCGCGGAATCAAGAAATATTTTCTTGAAAAAGTTATCTTTACTGTAAATATTTTTTAACATATAATATTTAATTTGATCGGTAGGTATCTGTTTTATTTACAGTTAATATCATTGACTGCATAAAAAAAGCAATTTACCTAACATTTTTTTAATAACCCAATAACATACATAGCAAGATAATGATCAATTACTCGTTCGTCCTCATTTATATATCAATAAGCTAGGTATACTCCTAAATTTTAGGGAAGAGCAAATAACGAAAAAACTGTTTCAACAGTAGACACTTAGGAAGAAAGCTAACATTGTATTATAGAAACTTGTTGTATAAGTGTGTTTGATAAAAATCAATATTTGTTTAAAAGGTTTTAAACTATAAAGTATATGTAGCGAAGTTCTTAGCACGTTTTGTAAAGTAAATATTTTTCGTCCTAATGTTTATAAAGGTTAAACACTCGCCTCTTATTATTTTAGGCCGTATCATATGCCACTGGTACGGCTACAACCATTTCAGCTAAGTAAAAATTTACTTGCTAACGAACGAAAACTACGTTTAAAGTTTTCTGAACTGGTTGGGTGTTCGTTGAATTCGTCAAGATAATGAAAAAAAAATAATCAAAAAAATTATATTATACCAGTTTTCCATTTATAACTTGCTATACAGGGTGAGTTTTTAGAACGTATTTGATCAATATACCTAATCACTTCTGAAGTTGTTTGCACCTTCCTTTTACATGGCACATTCTCTAAAACGCATCCTCTCAGAAAAATAAAATTTGAAAAAAAAGGCGAAAAAGTAATAATATCCTCTAAAAACTTCCCCTATATTTCTATCTACAACAATAACCAAGATACCAATACATGCATAACCAATTTGGGATAGACTGTATACTGCCTCTGCGTCGAGTGATTTGTTTATTGTAAATTGAACACCCTATATAGTTTTACAAATTTGGAAAAGGCATATAATTTTGAGTCGAAAACATTGTAACCTAAACTCTATCTAAAACTAGTTGTTTCAGAGATACGAGGTGTGTAAATTAGGTAATGAGACTGGTCTTTTTACATTTTTTAATTCGAATTCAATTACAATTGTAACAGTATTGTCGCCTCCAAAATATCTTCCTTGGGAAGCTACATAGCGCTGGAGACGGTTCTTCCATTCCTCATAGCAGTGCTGGAACTCATATACTGGAATAGATTTCAGCTGATCGGTTACAGCGTTTTGAATATTTTCTATAATCCCAAAATGACGTCCCTTGAGGTGATCTTTCAATCTCGGGAAAAAAGAAAAAAGTCACAAGGACTCTGTGAATTGTGTGAATTGACACTTGTGTGAATTGTCACACAACCACTCAATATTGACTTAACCATAAGTAAACCATAAGTATTGACTTATGGTTGTGTGACAAGGCGCATTGTCGTGATGCAACATCCAGTTGTTCTTGATGTTTGGTCTCACACGCTTTTTCGAAGTTTTTCAAGAACCTATCTTCGAAAGTGTTGATTTATTGTTTGGCCCGGAAGCACAAACTCTTTGTCAACAACTCCCTGGCTATCAAAAAAGCAAATTAGCATGCATTTGATCTTCGACTTGCTACTCGTTTGGGTCTTGGAGAGCTTGAAGTGTGTCATTCCATGCTTTGGCGCTTGGTTTCCGAGTCGTACTCAAACACCCGTAATGACACGTATCATAAAATGGGGTCCTTTTCCTTTGTCCTCTTGTGGCTGCGAAAGGTTTTGTGGAACCATTTTTGCGCAGATTTTCTCATTCCCAATTCGTTAATCAAAATCTGATAAACAGTGGTGTGATTCAAATTTAACTCTTCCGCAATCATTCTTGTCGTCAACCGATGATCTGAACGCACAAGATCCCGTATTCTATCGACATTTTCATCGGTTCTTGAAGATGAAGGCCTTCTGCTGCGTGGCCCTTCCTTCTGAGAACGCCTTAAGCCACCGAAAAACCTAGGCTTTTGAAAAAACACTATATCCATAGGCGTGTTAAAGTTTTGCAAAAGTATCCATTGCGCTGTGTACAAGTTTGGAGCGAAACCTGATAGCACCCTGTTGCTCAAAATTAATGTCACAAATTTTTAAAATACACTAGAAAAAACTGGTTCACGAAAACAGTCACAAAGAACAAACAAATGACTCTAACAAGTTCAAACTTGTACTGAAGGTGCATTATATGTTAACCTACCGCCCTTCCCGAGTCCCGTCTCCGCAAATCGAGCGCTACGTTGCCAGCCTCATTACTTAATTGACACACCTCGTATTTGATGTTTAAGAATGGCAAATGTTTGGATAACCGTCATGACATTTTTTCGGTAGTAGGCTCCCATTTCATTGTTAGAATGGCGTAAAAAAATGAGATGTTAAACCCCTTTTCGTTAAAATATTAAAAATTTAGTTACCTGTTCGTTTCATTTTACAAAGATGCTGTCATTTTTTTCTTCAGTTAGTGACTATCCCTGTCATCTATAAATAGAACTTAACTTAAACTTAATAGGAGAATGTTTTATTCAATATTCTTCAAATGTGTTCGTTTCTGGTACATAACCTAACCTAACAATTTTTAGGTGATCCAGGCAGTTATTTATAAGGACATTTGACTCGAAAGTGTATTCATGTTATATTCATATTATAATGATGTATTTAATTGGCGACAATAAAAGTTTATACGAAATTTATGGTGTTTAAGCGCAGACATATCGTAAAATTCGAATTTAAATTTTAAATGTGTTGGCCTTTTCTAAATATAAATACTTACTTACTGGGTCTCATCCGCCAGGTTCTTACCATCTGGAAAAAATGAAGAAATTAATTAACAGCCTCCAGGCATTCCGCCACAAATTTTGTAATTATAAGTATTTTTTAAATATTTAATTGATTTATTAACACATAATATTTATGGGCATATGGAAATTTTATATCTAATAAAACGCTATATTATCCATATTTCGTTAGATTGAAGAAGATGCCTAGGCTTATCCCAAATAACCCAGCACGAGTTCTTCGTAAATATTTCCAAATTAATTTAAACTTTTTTACATCAAGCAAGTGGTACTGTTATATGTTAGGTATTAATTAGTATATGGATAGGGGACAGGTATTCGGTAAATTCTTGCAGTACTAAATGCGTGTAGAACAACATTACTATTAAAGAATGCACCACTTTTTTCGGTCTTTTAGGAGAAAAGAATTTTGGAAAACAAAATGTTCCTATAAAATTAAAATTAAAATGGCCATAACTTTTTGAAAAAAAAAATATTTTGCAACAAATCGAAAAACGTCTCCTTATATTTGTTTCTAGATTATGAAAAAAATATACTGCAAATATCCCACAGAGCGTTACTGAGAACCCAGGGAGTGCTCCAGTGTTTTTGAAAATTTTTTCGCAAACTTTGCTGACGATTTGTTCACTATAAATCCGTTCTGTAAGAGGTGTATAGTCATCACCTAAAAAATGAAGTGGGTCCCATGCGTCGTTTTCAAGATATGGCTAACTGAAATATCACGCACCGCCACTGTGTAGGACACACGTAGGACACACTAATGATGACCCCCCAATGAATACCTACCTGCAGTGTATTACTACTGTAGAAAATATAAAAACTGTTGTCTAACTTCCACATTTAATTTTTCTATGATTAATTTTATTAAACTAAATTAACATTCATGACTCATATTGTCTAATGCCCAGTGTGGTTTCCGTAAATCAAAATCAAAATTATCAGCTATTGCAGATTTAATTGGTGCGGTTGTTGATGGTTTAGATGAAGGTCACTCGACGATGCTCTCATGTGTGATATAACTAAAGCCAAAGTTTACAGAATAATCTGTAAACTTTGCTAAAGCCTTCGATTGTGTGTCTCACATAATCTTTTTGGACAAGCTGGAAGAAGGGCAAATGAACTCAAACTTTTCACTTCGTATATTTAAAACAGAAGGTTCTATTTTAAGGGTTATCTATGTTATGCTGGAATCTTTCCAGCATAACATCGATAACAAATGGAGTACCTCAGGGATGTATATTAGGCCCTGAATTTTTCTCATCTATATAAATGACATTTTCCAAGTTACTCAAGGACACTGCATCGTGTTTACAGATGATACAACTACTTTTCGAATATAAAAGTACAAGCAAGCGATAGGCATCTAAAACAGCTCAAATCATGGTTTAGTGCTAACTAACTAACAAACTAAAACTGAATGAAGAAAAAACCAAGCAGATAACATTCAGCTCAGATAAACGGAGCGCACAGTCTTCTCCCGTTAAATTATTAGGTATAACGCTAAACACACATTTAACATGGAAACCTCACATTGATACCATCTGCTCAAAATTGGCGTCGCAAATTTGTGTAGTCAACTTACCTATTTAGTTATCTTTTGGGGAAAGTCTTCCACTGTTTGTAGAGTTTTTAGTTTACAGAAAATGGCTATACGTATATACGAACATAAGGGAAACAATTTTATTTGACCAATTTTAAATATGCAGCTATCCCCAACAACCCTCTCAACCCCAACACTAGTAAACAAAGGTGTGTTATGTATATTTACATACTCTATTACTCTGTATATGTGTACTGAAGTGATTGTCTTGAATAGTTTGCCATTTATCTGTAGATCAATAAAAAGTTTGTTAACTCCATTGAAAATATTTGTTAACCCCCAAACTAAATTTTATATTTAAAATATGTATATGTAATTTCTTGGCTTTCGTTTGTATTTCGTTTTTATTGGATTGTATTTTTTCTGTAAATCATTTTTGACTCTTATTAGAAACCTGTTATGATGATCGTGTAAATTCTGCATCCTGAATACGTACTTTTGCACGTATTCGTGTGACAGTTAATAACCATATAACCATATGCTGCAAGGTGTACTTTGAATTTTTATTGTAACTACTGACGTGCCATGTCATAAATCATGATGATTATGTCATTGATAGATTTATGTCGTCGTGATTACCATAAGCTGATTTGGGACATAAAATTTCATCATTATTGGGTTCTGTCACCGGTATAATTGGGTAATTCATAAGCCATTTCACAATTGAAATAAAAGCTGTGCGTTTTCTGTGTATACAGTGTGCCAATTAATTACGCGACACAGCAAAAATGTAGATTTTTTAGGTAAAAATATTTACCTAAGATTTAACCATATTTATCTTAGTCCAAAATATACTAATAACTAAGATATAGTTTGTCAAATTTACAATATTAGTTTGACAATTGACAATACAAGTTTGAGTCATTATTTTTCGTAAGACTTTTTTTAAAAACCTGCATTTTTGTATAAAATTTGGTGACGGGAGTTTTCTTAGGACGAGGAATATTAATTTTTCAATAATTTGACATAAATTGTAGAGGGCGTTCTCTGCGGCATTCTAAGTATATGAAAACCGGTGCAATTGGTTTGAACTGTAGATTATTCATGTTTTTATTAAAAATATCAGTTTCGTCATTATTTTCCGAAAAAAAAACCTCTTAAATGACGCTGCGAGAAACCGTTTTCGAGATTTGCTTTCAAGTTACAGTTTTGCTTTGTCCCATTATTAATGGGACTCCCTGTATTGTATTTTTTTCATTTACTGTTTTTATTTGCATCCGTTTGGTTGTGACTAGTTAGACATTCACAAACTACTACGTTATGTCCTTATATTTATTATCAACGTATTTACTATTTTATTTTACTATTGTCTGTTTATATCTATTGTTGTCATCTAAGGTTTACTGATAAATAAATACCAGATAAACTTAGATAACAACGACATATATCAATGAGTAAATTGATATAAATCTGTTATACCCAAACGTAAGTCCGTTTTTATTTTATATCCTGAAATGCACATAATTGCATCGAGGTAATATCATAAGTAGATAGTGTACCATTTTTGGCTAACGATATTGTGACCTTATGACAAGACATTTTATTAAAAAAAAAAAAGAAAACGGACCTTTAGATAAGTCCAAAATAAGACGTCATGCTTGACCTCTATATCTAATAAAAATATTTCAATGGCCTAGAAAATATAACTGTAATCAAAAGTGTAAAAAATGAGTACATTTGAGACAGAAGCAAAAGATATATTAAAGTATTTCCTAGAGTTTGGTTCAGGTTTTGATATAAAAGCAATTAGTTTAGATAATTTTGTTGCCAAATTAAATAACCGTTTTCGTACAATAAAATTTACATATGAAATGGAACACAGTTAACTGCTACCATTTTCAGATGTATTAGTTCTTAGAAATAGTAAAAATAAGTTAGAGTTTAATGTATATAGGAAAGAAACCGCGACTCTTAGATGTATTCCCAACGATTCACACCACCCTTTCAACGTAAAATGGCAAGATTTAATTTTCTAATTTACCGTTTGTTAAATTTCTCCCTCAGTAAAGATAGGTTTGAAAAATTAACTAAGAATATAGCTAAGAATAACGGATACTCAGTCCATTTAATAGATAAGTTACCATAATAAGGAAGCATAAATTTAAGAGAACCCTGTACAATTCCACGACTTTTCGTAGAGATACTAACAATTCGAAATTTGTTTCAATACCATATGAACCTAAATTCACCCGCGGACTAGATAAGGTTTTTAAAAATATTAATATCAATTTGGTTTATAATTCTAAAAATAAACTACAGACGCTTTTGGGTAACTCCAAAGACAAAATCGACAATAACGAAAAGTCAGGAATATACGAAATACGTTGTAAAGACTGTGATCAAAAGTATATTGGGCAAACAAAAAGGTCGATTTTGACTACATTTAAAGAACACATGGCTCATTTGAAATATGGCAGAACGGAAAAATCTTGTGTTGCCCAACACGCTTTTGACAACAACCATAGGATAGACATACATAACTTAAAATTAATTAGAAATGTAACAAAGAGTAGACAGTTGGACGCTTTTGAAAATTTAGAAATCATTAAGTGTAACAGAGGTATGAATAGGACAATCTTTCCAATAACCACCAGTCCGGTCCGATAACCACCAGTCTTTATTATAAAAGATTTGGTTAAAACATTAGTATACCATAGTTTACAGCAGATAGTTAAAAGTTTCTTTGGCCACTAATAAGTAAGTGATAACACTGATAACAATGAGTACAAATTTTTACCAGTTTATATTGTGGATATAACTACAACGAATACAAATTATAATAAAAAAGAAAATTCTCAGCCTTAAACGAATTTCGAGAAATGATCTAAATCACAGGTAACGCAAAGCTAACAATTATTGCAGATCTATCCAGTAGCACGCAAGCTGCCAATTAATGTAACATCGTATTCTGCCAAGAGCTTTTGACATCTGGCCGGAAATTATGCAGATGTGTCCGCGATAAGAACATACTTAAATAACTTTAGATATCTATATGTATACGAGTGAGTGTGTATGAACGTATTCATATTCAGGAAGTGTTGCGGTACCTTTATGATACCGTGGTTCAGTCTTTAATCAGCTTGACGAGAAGTATTGACTCGTATAATAAGAGTACATCAAGTGGAAAATGTATTTTGTTTGAAAATAACAACTGTAATGGATGAATGTAGCGAATGTTAGTATAGGACCGATATCGTAATTTTTAATATCCGTGAGGATTTTTGCGACCTTTTCCTTTGTTAATTTTTGGTTTGTTGGATTTTAGGTCTGGGAATAAACAACAACTATATGATTTTGCCAACGTTTCGGAGATTTATTTCCCATCTTCAGGACTTATTACAATTTTATATATAATTATGTATTTGATATAACATGAATATTAAAAAATGTTGTAAGAATATTAAAAAGAGCAATTGTAAATTATACTTACATCAATATTGTTATTACTGTCATAAAAGGGGGTTACGAACATTGGAAGTTCTATCTATACACATAAAATTTCTGAGTCTTGTTTCTGGACCAGCCGTTACAACGTCTTGTTACAAAAATAAAAAAATAGATATACTTCATGTTACCCGATACACATACTTTGTCCGAAAACTTATCACGAATTTTTACCACAGCTGTAGCATACAAAATTCAAATACAGTTGCACAATGTTATTCCAAATGAAAATCAAGAACTCCAAAAATAGATAAATCAAATGGTGTGTACGAAATTACTTATGATTCTAATAATTGTATTAAAATTTAGATTGGTCAGACAAAAAGATATTCAAAAGATAGAATAAAGGAACATGAATATGACATACGTACACGAAGTAAAAAAGAAAAAAGGCACATACAGCACAAGTGGAACATATCATCAATAACACCGCCACACAAAAAAATAAAGTTGTCTGAAATGTACATGCGATATGCATATGGTGCAGAATTGCACCATATATCATCCAGTCCATTTACCATATAGTCAGTCTTCAGCAGAGACTGAAATAAATCAATTATAATACCGGATCCTTGTTAAACGGAAAAAAATACTTCGGAAACCATGTATCATACGTAAAGCATGGCTCGTAAGCACAGAATCTTAATTTTCTGAAGATTCTTCAGCATTTTGAAAATTAGGAACCATTAACATTAAACGTATTTTTTTTTCAGCCATCTCCAGCTGGAAAAGTATATAAAAATCTTTCTAATTTGTATACAGAATTTTTCAAAGAATCTGAATTTGGCTACGATATTATTATAAAGGGTGTTGTTAAAATTATATTCCCAGAAAACTGACTTGCACTCTTATTGAAGTCGGTATAGTTCGGGAAATCCTGTATATCTTCAGCATTTCAATTTTCTTTCTAGCCCAAAAATAGCCTAAAATGTTGCGAGTGAGACATTAAATTTGGACACCCTGTATATATGATTCAAGTTTATTTTCAATACTGTACATGTGTCTTTGTATCGTATGATACAAGATGTCCATTTTTTACAAAAATGATGTTCAAACATGAATATATTTGGTTTTGTACATCTTAATGAATTAATTACTCAGCCACACAAAAAAAGTTTCTGACCTGGGGGTCTCACTATGTGAACTATATGTTTTTGGGGTCGCTGAATCCGAATCAGTTTCATCCCAGCACGCCTGGGTTCGGCCATAACCTCAAAAACACCCTCTTTGCTATATTCGTTAGAACCACAAACCCTATGGCTCCGAAACCTTATAATCCTATGATACAATAACCAACTGACCCCCAACCTAATAACTCCATAACCCCATAGCCACATAACCACATAACCCCATAATCACATAACCCCATAACCCTAAAACCCGGTAAAAAAAAGGTTCTGACGTGGGGGTCTGGCTATGTGTACTACATGTTTTTGGGGTCTCTGAATCCGACTCCGAGGTCAGTTTCATCCAAGCACGCCTGGGTTCGGCCATAACCTCAAAACCACCCTCAAATTTGCTATATCCTTTAAAACCACAAACACTATGGCTCCGAAACCAGTCGTAGTTATTTATTTATTCAGAGATTCATTAATTGATTTACAGATTTATTTATTTATAGATTTATTTATGGTGTATATTTACTTGAGAACTGTAAAACCAGTTTCATTGTGAGAGATTGTGTTACATGATTGCAGCATCGAGTTATAAGGTTATGTAGTTATGTGGTTATGTGGCTGTGGGGTTATTGGGTTATTGCATTATAGTATCATGAGGATTAAGAGCCATAGTGGTTTTACGGATCTGGTGAATTTCAGAGTGTTTTTGAGGTTATGGCCGAACTCTAACGTGGGATAAAACTGACCCCGGATGCAGATCCAGCGACCACAAAAACATATGGTACACATAGTCAGACCACCCATGTCATAAACTTTTTTACCGGGTTTTAGGGTTATGGGGTTATGTGGTTATGTGGCTATGTGGTTATGGAGTTATGGAGTTTTAGGTTGTGGGGTCAGTTGGTAATTGTATTATAGGATTATGAGGTTTCTGAGCCATAGGGTTTGTGGTTTTAACGGATATAGCAAAAGAGGGTGTTTTTTTGAGGTTATGGCCGAACCCAGACGTGCTGGGATGAAACTGATTCAGATTGAGCGACCCCAAAAACATATAATACACATAGTGAGACCCCCAGGTCAGAAATTCTTCTTATTCTTAAAACATCGATTTTTATTTAAAAAAATGAGTGTTGACAGCTCGTGACTTGACATAACACTAACAAATTAATTTTTGTTACGTAATCTTAGCAGTGTTTTAAATCTAATTTCATCCCTGAAAATTGCATTTTTTTTCATTCTCCGTTTCTGAAAAAGGGGTGGAGGTCACCGGTTCATCCTATATGTGTAGTAGAGTTAGAACTAACTAAATAACTAGTAGAGTAGAGTTAGAACTAACTAACTAATAATTATTTCAGCTTATCGAGAAATTACGTAATACAATGTATTGACAAAAAAATTGTCAATTTTGTTTTATATAAACTCCTGTTCAAAATTAACGCACCATTATAAATTTACCGAAATTTTGTTGCTCTTTTTTCGTAACCGGTAGTCCGATGTCAATGATTTTTTTTTTGGAATTGTAGGTTTGTTTCTTGACAATGTCACTATACTTCTTGTTTTTGATAAAACGTTAATTTTCGGTTTATACCGAGCGTCATAAAAATAGTGTGTTTTTTTTTTTCGTAAATTTGTAACATCCTGTGGGGTATACCAGTAACTCTAACATATCGCAATTAAAATTAAATTGTAGCCTCATCTTTCCTTAACATCTTGTTTTTTTATTCACTTTATTATCTCTATTATTAAAGGAGATACGCCGCCTTTTTCAATTTTATGCATGATTAATAATGTAAATTTAAAATAAAACAAGTTTATTCATTTTAATGAATACAAACAAAACATCAAGTTTTTAGAAACCTAATAACGTGTAACACCGCCTCTGGATCGGATAACTGCCTGCATTCGTCGTGATAAACTTCTTATTAGCTGCTGAATCCTTTCCTGAGGAATGTTTTCCCATTCCAAAAGAACAACGTTTTCCAGGTCTTGAAGGTTCTGCGGTGCGGGTAAATGACGTCTAACAGATTTTTTTAGAGCATCCCAAAGATGCTCTATAGGATTCATGTCCGGGCTCCGCGGTGGCCAGTCGATCACCTGAATATTGACCTGATTTAAGTATTCCAAAACTGGCCGTGCGACATGAGGGCGAGCATTGTCTTGCACGAAAATAAACCGATCCCCTATAAACGGCGCGAAAGGCATTACGTGATCTTGAACAATATTTTCCAAGTAAAATTGAGCATTCATTGACCTTGGACGAATTGGTACTACATAACTCTGTACGGGCATTATAGCAAATACCTCCCCAAAACATTTTAGACCCACCACCAAATGGTTCCTTCGACACGATGTTACAGGAAGCAAATCTTTCTCCAGGTCTTCGCCATACCCTTTCACGACCACCTGAAGATTTCAAGTTTACCCTGGTCTCATCGGAAAACAAAACTTGTTTCCAGTCGTCGACAGTCCAATTTGCATAATTTCTAGCAAATCTTAATCGGGCTACTCTATGTGCTGCTGTAAGTAGTGGTCTAACTGCAGGCCACCTACTAGCTAATCCTGCTTCCTTTAAACGTCTTCTGGCAGTCAGAGCGGAAATCATAACATTTCTTACATTTTGAAGTTCATTGCTAACCTCCTTACTTGTGCTTTTTCTGTTCCTCAAAACAATTTGACGGAGAAAACGCTCATCCTTTGGACTCGTCAATTTCTTTCTTCCCTGCCCTTGTCTTCTAGAGTACAATCCTGTTTCCCTGTATCTTCTAATCATACGACTAATTGTGGAATGGTTAACATCTAACAGATTGGCCACATAACGCATACTTCGTCCTTCTTCTACTAAAGTTAATGCTCTTACACACTCATCATTCGTTAAATTACGTGGTCGATTCATGTTTCTAAATTTTAAGGGTTTTAACTTAACTTATCTTTCGATAATGACAAAGACTTCTGACTTTTCATTACCAGAAAAGGTTTTGAAACTGTCAAGCTTTAATCCATCATGACATAAGCCATCTACAATTTGTTATAATATTGCATTAAATCGGTCAATAATAATAATAAGGTAACTTGATTTAAACACGACTGTATGCGATAGAAAGATGAATAAAAACACATTGAGCTAAAAGGCAGCGTATCTCCTTTAATAATAGAGATAATAAAGTGAATACAAAAACAAAATGTTAAGGAAACATGGGGCTACAATTTGATTTTAATTGCGATATGTTAGAGTTACTGGTATACCCCACAGGATGTTACAAATTTACGAAAAAAAAACACACTATTTTTATGACGCCCGGTATAAACCGAAAATTAACGTTTTATCACAAACAAGAAGTATAGTGACATTGTCAAGAAACAAACCTGCAATAAAAAAAAATTCATTGACATCCGACTCTGGTTACGAAAAAAAGTAGCAACAAAATTTCGGTAAATTTATAATGGTGCGTTAATTTTGAACAGGAGTTTATTAATTCACACCTAATATTTTGCACACCACTGTACAAATTATGTATATTTCTAATAAAGCAGTTTCTTCACAGGCATACATTTTTGAGAAAATACCTATGTAACTGCAATGTCAAATACCAACATATGTTTCTAACTAATTGAGATTAAATTACCCTTATTATGATACGTAATTGGTGGGCTTTAAACACCTTTTATCCTTCTTATTCAAATTGAAACGTAAATAGTTTTTAAGCGTCCCGATGTCTTTAATTAAATAGCTTATGCTGTTAAGCTTGACTGAGTGAATTGATTGTGTGAAATCTAGCGGCTGTTTTCCATAGGCATTTCAGCTGTCGAATTCATATAATAAGCTTTATTGGTGTACTTAGCATGACACACAGTAAATATTAAACGAGTTTAAACAATCTGTAGACAGGCTGCATACTTGTTCCTTTACCTAATTTAAATATCATCACTAAAACTTATTGCTCTGTAGTGTAATGATTTACATCTATCTCTTTTACCAAAAAATTGTCTGGTACGACCCATTAACGCCCAAACTGATACAGTTTTTTGTCCTTTTGGAACGTCAATCTCGAAGGGAAATTCATGAATTCACTCAATAAAAACCCCTTATCCTAATGTTTTCGGATGTGATCTTTCGATTTCCGGTTTCGATTTCAGAATTGTGATTAAATGCTCTAAAAAAATATGGCTGACTTTTTTGGAGAAAAGTACTGAAAATTTGGGGATTTTTTTATGTTTTTTTTTTTTTAGTCCAAAAAGTACTCTACCTACTCCGGATTGTGGAGGGAGGTGGAGGCAATAGCAGGAGTTGATGATAGGATTTTTTTTTGCCGACCTCAAATGACTCTAATCTTTTCAAAATGGCGGATATTGCATAAAATCTCATGAAATATGAATGTTTCTCTAGTATTAACGAGAAAATAATGTTATTGTGAGTTTTTTTGATCCACAGTCATTTTCCTCAATCAAAACAATACTGCAGAATATATTTGACTAAATTTTGCACCACGTATATGCACCACGAGAAACAAGTAGGCTGTTTCTATTATATTCTATTTTACTCAGATAGAACGCATTTTTATGAAAAAGATTGAGAGGGCATTTTTCATCAGAATTCTACTTAAAATATGTAATTTTTCCGTTTTCAAATTTTTAATTTTCAAGAATGAGGTCCGCCATATTGACTCCGCCATCTTGGATTTCAGACTTTTTTCACCAGGAATAACTCAAAATGTTACTAAAACATGAAATGACATGGGAAAAGTATAATTACAAACTCCTATTTACTTTTTATAATGAATCTAAAACCCCAAAATAATGATGTTTGAACAAAGACGAGGAACCTTTTTTGAGCCAGTATACTCGATTTCTCGTCCTCTAAAGGTTAATAATAACCTTAAAATATACATTACACATCAACTTAACGGTCGTAATGCTACAATAACTTAAACTTAAATAAGAACGTAACTAAAATACCCAGGAACGGAAAGTGCTTTGTTACGGTACTGTGTATTTATATTGTAGAAAAAATCAAATAATCTTTAAAACACTGTTTATATCTGTAGAAACTGACAAGTACCTTTATCAACACTACACATTGACGTATCACTTTTTGTTACTTATATTTCAATTTATGATTAAGGAGTGTGTCAAAATATGTCAAATACTTTATAATACAACTATAACCACTAAAAATCTTTTAGATACCTACTAAGTTACATCACTTGTAATAAATTGGGGAGTTGATTTAGGTATCTAGTTATAAACGGTGCTATTTGAAAAAAACGGGCTATCTTTTGAAAGATAGTTTTTCGTGCCATTTTCAGGTTTTTCTTGTTCACGTTCGTATCTTTTCAAATATCGGAGATTATTGACTTTTAACGTCACTCTGGGACACACGATATTACTAATTTTATTTTCGAATTTATTATTTTTTATCGGTGTCAAATAAAAGCAGTACATTCTCGGTCTCTTTATATGCAAGTCAAATTTAGTAAATAAATAAATATCGAACACGAAGAATTGGAAGAAATTGGGTTGAACTTTATATCTTCGTGATTCGAATGCCATTTTTATACAAACAGTATTAAAATAAATATTGATAAGAACAGACCATGGATATTATAACTTGAGACACATTTTGTGTGTAATATGTACATAAAAAATAATGTAATAACTGATTCTAGCGAAAAGTTACTGTAAACAGTAAAAATACTATCATTAAGCAAAATGAAACATATGACGACTTACTTATGATAAAAGTACGTGAAACTGTACTGCTCATTAAGAGCACATGGCCGAGTACTACATTAGCGCTTTTTGCGGCGAGATACTTTCAGTTTTATATGCTTTCTACAATTTACTTAAAACATGTGTATATCCATCGGCGCTTTGAAGTTACTATTCGCACCATTTTTAAAGCAACAGGTATGTATAATGTAAATATGCCTTCATCGAGAATACGAAATAAGTCGACAACATAAAAATTAAAAGCGATAAAAAATAATAAACGCGGAATTTCCATTTAATTTACCGATAATGACGCGTGGTGAACTTGGGCGTTGCCTTAATGTTATTAAAATTGGCATTCGCCAAGGATAATAAATAGGTGCAATTAAAAATGTAGGTACACAATGATTTTGTAGGTATGTGTATCAAGGTCCCGCGTTTAATTGGAGCAAGGGGAGGTATTTGTATAAAAAAATGTAACCTATTTGATTTAAACAATTGCTAAGCTAATTACCTAAAATGATTTGGAAAATACATAAATGATTTGCACATTACTTGACTTATTATGCACCTTACAGAAAGGTAAATTATTGATTTCGAATAATTTGAAATTTTCACTAGGTTGTGCATTATTAATATAATCTTTCAAAACTGATAAACAATTATATCATATATGTATGTATGTTACATTGCAAAACCTCACACGAGATGTACATATTGTCATCATTGCGTAACCTAAATGATAATGATGTGATAATATGATAGATGATCAGATATGACTAGATCAGAATAGAATTGATGCTGCTACCAGAATTGACATGCTACGAGCATGTCGCGACAAGTTTGAACCGAACTGTGTCTGGTGATACTTTCCCACACTCTGAGTTTGCTGAACAAGCCAGTGGGTGGCTCAGTTTGAATGTAGCAGTCGTCTGAATTAGTCTACACACCAGTGACGCGTCGAAAAAATGTTCAGTTGGAGCAATGGTTTAATCTCAAGTTTCTGGGGAAAACTTTTACAGGAGTTTATGCAATGTTAAAAGAATTGTGGAACTGGAATGAATGTTTATCCCGCACAAGTTTTTTGAATGGTTTAAACGGTTTAAAAAGTGACGTGAAACGACCGAAGACGATCGGCGCCCCGGACAGCCCTCAATGTCAAAAACGTGAATGAAATGAAAATAATGTGTTCGCCAGATTTTGCATGAATCGTTCAACATGCGCAAAGTTTGCGCCAAAATGGTGCCAAAACTCCTCACTTCCGAGCCAAGGAGTCAAGAATGAACATTTGCGCTGACATTTTAAACGACATTGACACTGATCCAGGCTTGTTAAACACGGTGATTACTTATGATGACAAGATTCGAAAGTGTGGAAGCGGTTAAAGCAAAAGCGACGGAGGTTCTGAACCAGCTGACAGAAGCGGACTTCTACCACTGCTTTCAACAATGGAAAAGTCGTATGGAGCGGTGTAGAGATCGCCAAGGGGAGTACATTGAATTCGAAAAAGTTGCTACTGTAATTGTTAACGAATAAAAAGAGTTATAATAGCAGTTCGGTTATTTAATAGCCACACCTCGTATTACTTATATTCAGTGATTAAGATATCGATAAGACGCTTCATTAAGAAACAACTATAAACGTCATAGCTATCTTGTCACATCCTAATGTTTAAAAAGTTTTGATCTTCAGAAGGAATGAATTATACTACCACACCAACAGAGATATCGA